>PVIH01001459.1:72371-234278 GCA_004025045.1 Sigmodon hispidus | reverse complement strand
GTGTCTGTGCGTCAGTGTGTCTGGGTGTCTGTGCGTCAGTGTGTCTGGGTGTCTGTGCGTCGGTGTGTCTGGGTGTCTGGGTAGCTGTGTAGCTAGCTGCTGGCATCCTCCTTTCCTTCTCTTTCTCTCTCTCGTCCCTCTTTGCTCAAGCCTAGATTTCTTCTCTTATTTATTCTCTCTGCCCGCTTACTCCACACACCCCTCTCTCCTGCCTAGCTATTGGCTGTTCAGCTCTTTATTAGACCAATCAGGTGTTTTAGACAAGGCAAAGTAACACAGCTTCACAGAGCTAAACAAATGCAACATAAAAGAAAGCAACACATCTTTGCATCATTAAACAAATGTTCCACAGCATAAATGAATGTAACACATCTTCAACTAATATTCTGCAACATAAGATCATTTAGTATTTATTTTCCTCATATCTAACACATACTGACTAAAAACTGAACAAGCACAAAATGGCACCATGTGCTACAATTATATGGCTCTGTTCTTGAAGCAGAGCCCCGTGTTCTGAATACACCTGTCTTGATGGCAGGCTCACTACCTCATTTGCTGGACCCATTGTAGAGTGAAAGCATGGAACCCTTCATTCAAAATTGAGGAAACGGTGCTATTATTTCTGCAGACTCTTCATTTATGGTAGTTTTAAATAAATTGTTATTCAGTATAATTCAACATGGAGAATTTAAATATTAAGTAATGACTTTGAAATCATTATGCAATGCCCATTTTAAATGTACACCCGAGGGTTCTAAACTTGTATGAGGAGTCCCTAAAATTATGTGGTGAAGATGCTGCACCAAATAATCAGTTGTTTTCTTATCTCACTTCATGGGCTGTTTATAGTCTACCTGCTACTTTCTAACTTGATAAAAAAGGAAAGTGAATTATGAGTACCCCACCTTTCTTTCTGTGTGTGTTTGTGTGTGTGTGTGTGTGTATGTGTGTGTGTGTGTATGAAGATCTCTTTCTAGCTCACAGAGAAGGCATCCTCTGAGGCTCTCAGTGTACTAAGTCACTGCTGACTCACAGATGCATTGACTTTGGGTCTCCGTCATCTCCACGTTTTGGAATTCTATTTTCATGGGGCACTGAGGAAGCCACATGCAAATGAGGAAGAAAGGAACAGTGGACATGTGACCTCCTCTGTCCACTAGATGTTCCTCTGACCTGACAGACCTCATGTAGTAGACATTCGAGAGCATGATGGCAGAAAATAACCAAGAGTGGACCCTTGAAGGGTGGGGCTGTGTGTGGCTGCGTAAGTCACATCTATTGGGCAGCCCTGCCTAGTGGAAAACCAGTAAAGGCTATTTCAGGTTAAGCATCCCTAACTCAGAAATCAAAAAACTGGAATGTTTCAAAATAGAAAACATACTCCCCAGTGCTAACATGAGACCACAAATGGAAAATTTCTATGCCTGACTTCATGTGACAGGCTGTAGTCAAAATATAAGCACACTAAAAATATTATATAACATTTCAGGTATGTGAATGTGATACATAAATGAATTTCATGTTTAGACTTGGTTTCCATCCCAAGATGTCTCATTATGTGAATGCAAATGTTACAACATCTGAAAGAATGGAAAATCCAAAATGTTCCTCTGAAGCATTTTAGTAGTGGTACCCAAGCTGTCCTAGGCAGACGGAGCTGAGCCATAGGAAAGGGCTTGAACACCTGTGAGAGTTTTCAATCGAGGGTGATGTCTGAGTAGACAATATGGGAGATGACAAAAAAGGAAGGCATTGAAAGGGCTTTTATATGAGAGGAAACCTGTGCTATACCCTGAGGGATGGCAAGTCAGAACCTGGTAGGTTCAGAGAGCAACTGCAGTCCAAAATAGCCTGTGCAGAAAGAGAACATGGTGTGGATATAGATCACTTGCTGTGTGTAGCATGAGAATATTGAATAAAATCGTTGCTTCCTCGTTATCATTTATATTACATAGGGGCTATAAATCTGCACACACAATCCTGAGAGAAACATCAGATTTATATATGCGATTTTTCAATAATAGCCTAAGTAATTTATATTAACTTTAGACAATTTCCCCCTAAAATGTAACACTATTAATTCTGTGTCTTGCTTTTAGAATGATTACAGTTAGAGAGATAAATCTTGATTTCACGTATGTCTGTTGCCCTGAGGAGAAGATTAGGCATAAGTGCTGCATGTTCTTTTCTGTATAGGTGATCTTAGGAATGTTGCCCTCAGGTCTCAGAAGCAGGTTATGAGTTCTGACATGTTCTCGGTCAGCCTGAGATAGGAGGCCACAGTTACCTTATTCAACTAGATAGGATTCAAATTGGGTTGGGGTCTAGTCCGTTAGATGGCAAACTCCATGGCAAAGGAAGTAAGGCCTTTGGTATATAGGCTGGCCCCAGAGGATGCTGCTTGCTTTGTTTCCATGGTGATCTTCTGTTCTTAGTAAGCTGCATTAGGCTCTGGTAGTTGCTTCTTTGAGTCCCTATGTCAGAGTGGGGCCTTCATCACTAGGCTTGTCTTTGAGTACCTTATGATTTGGTATATTTATGACATCCCCTCTTTTTGCCCTTGAGCTCTATATCTCTCAGCCGTGTAGCCACTGCATCATGATTCCTAGAACAGGAAGAAGCCGGTGCCACATTAGCCACTCAGCTCTAGGTAGACATAGATGCAGCTAGAGAGCAAGACAGTTCCAGGAAATAATGATGAGAGTAGATGCTCATGTGTGTGGGTGCTTTTGTGTGTTTGTGTGTGTGTGTGTGTGTGTGTGTGTGTGTGTGTGTGTGTAAAATGCTACAACTCAATGGGAAGTACAATGGTTTTATTATGAAGTGAAGCCTTTCTTTTAAAAGGCTTAGGAACCTTTTGGGAAAGCTCTATCTGGTATTGATCTTGTCCTGAGGACAAAGGAAATGCTTAAGCATCACCCCAGGGGCCCCACCCCTTAAGTTTGAGGTCCTGGATCTAAAATATATAACATATGAATTTGGTGGGAACACATTCAGACCATAATTTTGACCCAGAGTACCAAATTCATCTTCTCCTTCTGCCATTTCATCCCATTGGCTCTAGTCTCTTAAATTCTTTCAGCATCAAATTTCCCTGCAGCCATGAGGGAAATTGTGCCTCTGAAATACATAGGGAGGGTGGGCTTACATTAGACATTGTCTTCTGACAAGGGCATGTAGAAAAGAGGAGGAGGAGGAGGAGGAGGAGGAGGAGGAGGAGGAGGAGGAGGAAATTCAGGTCCTTTGTAAGTCTTGAACCTAAAAATTAATTTTGGAATTTGTCTCCTGCCTTCAAGACACACTTTGGTGAGGATTGGTCCCCGAGACCCCAGGTAGCTGCAAAGTACAACCCAAACTTTAGTTTTCACACTGAAATTCCTTGTCTTCAGCTCTTCAAGGCTGGCATTGCATACCGATGGCTCCATGTTTGGGGGTTTTGGGGTAGCTCTTGCATGATATATGCTTGGAAATGAGCAACTCAAGGATTCTGTCAAAACCTGCCAGTTAATGCCCTTTGGGACAGCTGCCAAGATTGCACATGGCCCACTGGAGTCACATGGGACATCCAAGGAGTACACTGCTGGAATGTGGCAGCCCTGAGCAAAGATCTCTAAAATCCCATAAATCCCTTGCACCCCTTCTTTGAGATGCTCATGTTCCCAAAGCCCTAGCTCCCCAGACTCAGGATGGGCATGACAGCTTTTCATAGTGAACTCCAAAATGTTCGCCAACCCTTCTTTTATTGTCCTGCTGAATTGGGTATGTTTCTTCTGCTAACCAATTTACCCAGTGGTTGCTTGGATACATGCCTGTTTTTTCTTTCCTAACATTGGGCCTCTTTGCTTACATAGCTTAGCTGAGAACTTCCAAACTTTTATTCTTGCCTTCCATCTCTGTTAATAACATCTTCGAATCATTTCTAGGTTCTAAAATTTTGCTATCGGCAATTAAAAGAAATCACACAGCACCTACCTCAGATGCTTTGCTGCTTAGAGATTTCTTCTGCCAGCCCCTCTAGTTCACTGCTTTAACCTCGGCCTTCCTGGAAGCCTTAGGACACAGACATAGCTTGGCCAGGTTCTTCGCTGCACAGTAGCAAGGATGACTCTTTCCCAGATCCTGCGACTTAGCCTTCATTCCTTCTGTGCTCTCATAGGAGTGATCTGTTCACATTTCTGTTAGATTCCCACCATCACTTGGGGAAGCGCTAAGATGAAGAAGGACCTCCACTGGAAATCCTCCTCTTCTGACCATCTCATCAGCACCACCCCACGTGCCTGACTCACAGCAATCCTGAATCTTCTCAGTGTTCCCTTTAAGACTCTTCTGGTCTCTGCCTGTTGTCAGCTTCTAGAGCTGCTTCCACATTATTTTATTTTTATTTTTATAGCTATATGCTACTTCTGTGAAATTAGTTTGGTCTTAATCCATTTGTGCCGTGATCCAGAATATCTAGCTCTGAGTAATCTATAAAGAGGAAACATTTCTCACATGTGTAGAGGCTGGGAAGTTCATGGTCATGGCTCTGGCATGAGAATGAACCTGAAAGCCCTTTTAATAGTGGCATTGACCCAATCAATGCTTCCTCTGTGGTCTCACTTCCCACCATGGTTATATTGGGTATTATGCTTCAAACACATGAATTTTACAGTTCTTTGTTAGTGTAGTTTTTTGCTAAATTTGAACAGAATGCTATAAAATATCTTTCAACTTTGCTCTTTTTAAAGATTGTGTTGCTAACTAGATTATTCATATTTTTGTATCACAAGAAGTTGGAGTCATGTCAGTTTTTATGGATATCATGTTGAGAATTTCATTGGGGAACCTGCCACTTTAATACTATTAATTTTTCTATTTCATCAGCATGTAAATGGGTCATCATTTACATCTTTATTTTTCTATAGCATTTCACAGTTTTTAAAAAGAGGGGTCTTTCATGCTTGTTACACTTCTTCCCATTTAACATCTGAAAATGCTATTAGAAGTAGTACTATTTCAGATATATTGTTATTAATTGGCAGCATGGAGACACAGACGTGACTTTTCTGTACAGATGCTTGCCAAACTATAAGAGTCATGTCTTCATAACATAATAAGTGGAAAATATTTGAGTATGCACTTACCCCTTCTTACAAAACGTCTTTGCTTAGACAGTGCACCATAGGGCACTGATCACGTGGGTGACTGGAGCCCAGGCTGCTACTGCCCTGCCTCATAATCATGTGGGCAATTGGAGCCTGGGCTTGATACTTCCCTGCCTAGTAAGGAACTTGAAATAAAAAAATTGTGCCATTTTAGAGTTGGGACATTGCAAGGTGACTATCTGTGTTGATTTTTGTATTATCTATCTTTACTAAATACATTTTTAAAAGATTTATTTATTTATTATGCATACAGTGTTCTGTCTGCATGTTTGCCTGAATGCCAGAAGAGAGCTTCAGATCTTATTATAGATGGTTGTGAGCCACCATGTGGTTGCTGGGAATTGAAATCACGACCTCTGGAAAGGCGGTCAGTGCTTGGTTTTGTGGGCAGAGAAAAGGAACAACCAAAAATAATTTTACTTCTTCCATTGTTCTCTTACTCTGTCTGTAATGACGATGTCACCAATGAGAAATAGGAAGAGAGACCCTTTCTGACCATAGAGGGAATGTGTGTGGTGTGCTAGCCTTAGGGAAGGAAATCCATGCATGGCTTTATTAGACTTCCTTTGGTTTCCGATTCTGGGAGATTTTTGCTGGTTGTTTTTCATGATCGTGTGTTCGTCTGGGTTCCATGTCCTTTCCACATCTGTGTTATTTGTAGATTTTTTTTCCCCCATTCATAACTTTGTCAGTGTTTGTTGACTTAATCTTTTAAGTTTGGAATGTTTAGTTTTGCATTTTGTGTTAAATACTACATATCCATGAGATACTACTTTTAAACGTTTTAACTACATTTACTAGTCTTGGTTTGCAAATGCTTTGTTAGGGATTCATGTATCTTTGTCTGTGAGTTATATTGGTTACAGTTTTCCTGTCTTGTAATGCAGCTACCATGCTTGGACATTAGGACAGCAACAGAATTGCTGGATCAGGCTTTTTTTTTTCTTTTTGATTTATTTCTGGGAATCAAGATTGTGGTTGCTGACATTTATTATTGTTTGCCTTTTTCTATTTTATTTTTTTCGACTTTATTGCTTCCTTTCTCCTTAGCTTGACAACATAGATCGTTAACATTTAACTTTTTTTATTCCTTAACATAAGTCTTGAAAACATCTTCAAATCATTACTTTAGCATTTTGACAAACTTTATATTATTAGTATTCAATTCTTTTTTTAACTTGGACTTACGATTTCTTTTTTTGAACACACTGGTGATTTAGAAAGATATTGCTTAATCTTTCAATATTTGGCATATTGGATTATATTTCTAAACATGTTACTGATTTATATAAATGATTTATGAACAGATAATATTTTATGTGATATGAATCTGTTATTGACTTTTTATATTCAAATATATGATCTTTCTATTAAAATTTTCTTCTGAAAATAATACTTTCATTTAAAAAATCTTTTTTGCTGTGGGCTGAGTGTTTAAGCACACTTGCTGTTCTTACAGAAGACTCAAGTTTTGGCACCCATGTCAGATGGCTTACAGTGGCAGCAAGCCCAGGCTCAGGAGACCCTATGCCATCTTCTGACATCCACAGGTACTCACAGCTCTCTCTCTCTCTCTCTCTCACACACACACACACAAAGATATTTTATGAAAAGCATTTCTAAGTTTATTCATTTATAATTGCATATAAGTGTATAGTATCTTTGATCAAATTTTCCCACCTCCATCATCCTCTCTTTTCCCAACAAATGTCTCCTTCCCATGCCTCCACCCCCCCTTTCATGTCTTTTCTTTGTGTGTGACAGAGCCATTGAATTTGAGTTGCCTACATGAGCAAGGGTCCGGGACTATTTTCCTTGAGTTGGGAGATAAGCTACCAAGGAATATTTTTAAGTGGGCTTCGCAAGTATGTTTCTTTTTTTTTTTTTTAAACTTTATTTATTTATTTATTTATTTATTTATTTATTTATTTATTTATTTATTTGCCTTGGTGTTTTGCCTGGAAGTGGAACTACAGACAGTTGTTAGCTGCCATGTGGGTGCTGGGAATCGAACCCGGGTCCTCTGGAAGAGCAGACGGTGCTCCTAACCGCTGAGCCATCTCTCCAGCCCCGCAAGTATGTTTCTTATATCAATCAGTCCTACTTTGCTGAGTTTTATATTCTACATGTCTAAGTTAAACTTAGCAGATAATGTTATTGAAGGAGTCAGGGTTAACCTTTGAGGTTCTTAGTCTCATTAATAAGAATTCAAATGGACTTAGAAGGAAGCTTGATCACAATTTTATTAGAGTTTGAAAAGAAAAACAACAGAGCAGGAGAGGTGGGTGTAGATTTGTGCAGCTTGGGAAAAGAGGGGCGTGGAGAGCAGGAGGAGGGAGCTATGTGCTTTGAGTCAGGGTTCAATAAAACAGGCATAGTCTTCGGTGGAGGCTGGCGCTGCGCAAAGGGCTGTTTATAGCTGTACGTGTCTTTAGACAAGAGGGTGGGAAAGACTTAGGTGTCGAGGAAGTAGGCTTAGGTTTTTGGTCAGTATCTAAAAAAAGAAACGGAAAGAAGGAAAAGAAAAGGTTATTCTTTTTGAGATAGAACTCAGAAGAAAACAGGCAATCTTAGGGCTGTGCTGCCCAGTGGGAACTCTGTAAACTATTGCATCAAGGGAGCACTTTCTGGAAACCCTAAGAAGGGATCATTGTTCTGCCATCTCCTTAGCATTGCTTCAGGAGAGGCAGCTTTCCTTCCTGTGGAGTTGTCTCAGGGAAGAATAACTGGCAGGTCCAGTTGGCTTCACTCTTGAGAGAGGAAGAGGAGACAATGGTGTCTGAAGCTGTAATTGTAGAATAGATGAGAACGGCCTGTTTCCATGCAGAACCGAAAGATATCATTCCCTGACCAGGAGGAAGTAGTCTTCCCTTAGCGGGCTCAACAGAGTCTAGCTACCTTTTCCTAAGGTACCTGTTACTAGGGCAGTGGGAGATGAGATCCAAAGCCGACCACGAGGGGGACGTCCACCCACCAGGGAACTCCAAGGCTACTAACCCCTGTCAAGATACTTAACAATGCTGTTATGATTAGCTGTGTCCACATTGTTTCGTAACTTCCCAAGGAAATGATGTTTAAAATCTTATTCTCACCAGTTTTTAATGTAAATTAAATCTCTTGGGAGCACATATTTCAGATTGGTATGCTGTGTAAAGGAAATGGTCTTTTAACTTCAATAATGACTGTCATTGTAAAGTAACATTTATTTATTTCTAGAACTCATTTGTTGAAGTCTACCCTTTGAAAGTATTTACCTAGCCACGTTAGTTTTACTTTTTATAAATTAATTAATGTTTGCCTTAATCTTTTCATTAATGTTTAGGTTAGAATATAAAGTAATGGGTTTCATCATGGCATCTTTATTCACGTGTGTCGTGTATTATCCTCACTCTCTCCCCCATTCCCTTCTCCAGTGCTGTCCCCTCCAGCTCTTTCCCTTTCTCCCCACTCTGCCTTTTTATTGCATACATTCCATAACTCTATCTCCTGCCTCGCTTAAGATTTCTTCCTACAACCTTTTTATCTCTTTTCTAGTTTTATGTCTAACAACCACACATGAATACACATATAAACATACACATGTAAATATTCATATAAGCACATATAATTTAAATGTAGGTGCTGCATATGAGGGAAAACAGGCTGCAGTTGGATGTCTTAGGCTTTCTTACTTTGTTCAACAGATGATTTCCATTTGCATCCATTTTCACACACATACCTTCATTTCATTTTTTTATGGCTTCAGAAAGTTTCATTGTGTATATATGTCATTTTTTTTACCCATTTATCTGTTGGTGGACATCTAGCTTGGTTTTATTTTTTAGCATTCATATGTGTGAATGAATATATATATATATACACACATATATATTATGTATATATATTTTGCACACACAATCTTCCTTCTGTCTTGAGTAGCCTAACGTTCACTTTTCAGACTGTGTGGTTGGCCACTTACTATATAGTATAACACTTAGTGTCTTTTTTAATATTTATTTATTTATTTATTTATTTATTATGTATACAGTGTACAGAAGAGGATACCAAATCTCATGATAGATGATTGTGAGCCACCATGTGGTTGCTGGGAATTGAACTCAGGACCTCTGGAAGAACAGTCAGTGCTCTTAACCTCTTGAGCCATCTCTCCAGCCCCGAAAAGCAATTATGTTTAAATTTTATATATTATTATTAAATTATGAGTTCTCATTCTCCTCCTCTCCTCTTCCACTGTCTCCTCCTCATCTTCTTTCTCTTCTCTTTTTTTCTCCTTCTCCTCTGCCTCCTCCTCTTCCTCAACACTTAGTGTCTTATAGTTGCAATGGTTCCTAGGTATAGTTACTGTTACTATTGAAGGTTTTTTCTAAATGTGCAGTCTTTTGATTGGGTTTCTGTTGATCACTTTTGTTCTCTTTTAGGATGATGTTATCTTAGGACTATTTTTTATTTGCTGCTTTTTTTTGTCTTTTTTTTCTAATATTCTTTGAATTCACAAGATTTACTTTTGCTTAAAAATATTCATTCACTTTATTTAATATTATATGTGTTTCTTCCTCATTCAAGATGCTCTTACCTTTTCACACATCTCTATAGTAACTTCATTCAATCACTATCTACAGCCTTTCTTATCAAGAACCATCACCTCGTCTCAACATCTGTACCATCCTGGCACTTTAGAATTGTAGCTCTTTGTTATGAAAGACTTTGAGTATGAGTTAGGGAGCTTATTTTAGTCACTGTTTTGTTAAATATTGGATAATGCTTGTTTTAAAATATACCCGCCTAGACTCAGGGTCATTAGGGTGTGAACCTAATAAAGAAATCACCTCTGAAGGATGGCTGATAGGAAAGTGTAAACAGTGTATGGCTGTTGTTTTGGTTTTATAGTGATCCTTTCAGTTTATGAGCATTAGAGGAAAATAAACCTAAGTGTTAATTTGGAATTTAAAACAAGTTCTCTTAACTCTAAATATATCATCTATTTGTTATGTATTTTGCCTTAATATTGATCAGCTTCTCAGTAAAAATCTATCTGGAAATATTACTTAGATTTTTTTTTGTAGAATTCAGGAATAGGTCTATTATGGAACTTCTGGCAATAGAGAGGAAGATAGATAATGTAATATTCACTAAGAGTCCTAAAGTAATGGCCAAGCATCATTCTGGAGCTGCCTATGTTTATAGCCTCAGAAGTAATGTCCATTCAAGGGCTTGGCCATAAGCCTATTTACTTAGCATTGAATTGGAGAAGCAATGACAGAATATGGGCTAAATGAGATATGGAAGACAGGTTGGATGAAGTAGTTATCCCGTTGTGCTTCTGTTGGGGAGGGATTCCTTACACCACACCCAAGGAAAGGAGGCATGTGGAGGAAAGAGCACTGCATACTTCTCTCTGCCTCACCACTCATCTCTTCTCAGAGTCTTTGGTTATTGTCATAGGCAGTTCCTGCTGTTATAGCAAAAATACCGGGGCTTGGGTAATTTATGGCAGCACAGAAATTTTTTGCTCATAGTTTTGAGGCTAGACCTTTCATGATTGACATCAGTATCTTTAATATCTGGCCTGCTCCTCATACATGCTATATTATTTTTGTTTTTATACACAGAAAAGGTAAAGGAGTTTCACTCATCTGTACCTCTTAATATTGTTTCAACATGTGAAGTTGGTGGTGGTGCAGGCAATACAGACCAAAGCATAACATGAGATCACATTCTAGACCCCCAAGTCCAGTGGCCAGTAGTTTCCTGCCTATGCCCATGAGTAGGGTTGAAGCTAAGAAAAATCACTAGCCAATTATTTTAGCAGCAGATCAAAAGCTCTCCTCTCAGAGGCTGGGATGATAAACCATCCATAACTCCATCTCTTGGTGCTTGGCTCTACTTGTGCTCTTAATTGGTTTAAAACTTACAATGGGTATTATTATCATCCTTTAAGATTTCCAGGGCTGGAGAGTTGGCTCTGGGGTTGGGAGCACTGACTGCTCTCCCAGAAGACTCAGGTTCAATTCCCAGCACCCACATGGCAGCTTACAACTGTCTGTAATTCCTGTTCCAGAGATCTGACACCTCCATACCAATGCACATAAATAAAGCTAAAATATTTTTTTAAAAGATTTCTATATACTCGTGTAGTATGGTGATCAAATGTTAGCAATATTTGATATCAATATCAGTAGTAAGAAGAACATAAATGAATGAATGAGTGGTTATCTATCTCTCTCTATCTCTCTCTACCTAGCTAGCTACCTGGCTACCTATTTATCTAATCTATTCATACACACACACACACACACACACACACACACACACACACACCCTACAACTTAGATCTAAAGAGACTTAGACCAAGTGAAAAGATAGGTCTCCGTAAGTTTCATAGTGAATGATTCCTGTTGCTTTTGAAATGATAGAATTGCAGAGACCTAGAGCAGATGAATGGTGGTCAGTGACAGAATGAGGTAAGTAGTGTATGGGATTCCTTGGAGAAAATGAAGAATTCACTGGGTTATGGGGTGGTTATGTGAGTCTATTCACTGGGTAAAACTACACATGTGTCTATGCATACACACACTACTATCACTGGTAAAACTTGAATAAGACTCAAAAGCTATGTATGAATATTATGCCGACATATTTTTCAGGGTTTAGGAACTATGTAAGATGGTACCATAGAGGAGAACTGGACAAAGTGTGCACAGACACCTGTAGTATTTTTGCAATTTCCCTTAAATTCATAATTGTCTTCAAATAAAATATCTAAAAACATATATAGACATTGTAACTTAATCTTAAGAAAAGGTTAACAAGTCAGTGGATGAATGAGGCTCAGAAGGCCGCAGTGGATGACGCTTTAGGAATAAATTCTCTGTATAAGTCATGATACAAATAATCTTAAAACTCTCCGAAACTATCTACTCAATGATAACCTTCCACAGCCCCATTGATCTCTTCTAGAAGATTGTTTGTGCAATTTAACTTTAGTTCTTCTGTTGCTAATTAGATGGGTGTGTGAACTGCCTTGCTGTCTTCCTTAAAATCTGACGCTTAAGAAACTAAACTTCATCTGTGAATGTATAAACACATTCTCATTTAGTAAAAGCCCTAATAAAAATCAGATTTTTTTCTGTAAACAAATTAGGGGAAGGGAGTTTAGACTTAGGAATGTCCAATGCCATTGGTAACTGTAACAACTCTTCCTTCTCCAGGCATGCGCCTGTCTGTGTTCACTCCTTAGCAGCATTGTAGATTTCAAAGCCTAAGTAGTCAAGCTCTGACCTGTTTTCTTCTTTCTTGAAATCTCTATATGCAAACCAAATAGCATTTGAAAGCTAATCCTCCAGTGTGCAGAGTAATTACAGCAAAGTAAATAATCTCCAGTGTTCGGATTCCCTTTGGAAATGGTTTAATATCTTATCTCTCAAAACTAGTTTTCAGTGCATCCCAAAGGCCTGAGAAATTTCCTTAGTATTTGGAAAAGGAGTAATTTAAGAACACTCTGGAGCCCCTCTCTAGCCGTTGCTGTTGTGTGGGGGACATTTTCTCCATCCTATGAAAATCCAGCTCTCTGCTCCCTTTATGAAGCCTGTGCAGTGTGTATGTGGGTGGATGTGCCCTCTGTATAGCCCACGCTTCAGTTCAGAATATGTGAGCTGAATCAGAAGTTGCTGTGAGCACAGAAAGTGATCTCTGTGGCTTGTGGATCATTCTATGGGGGAACATTTTTTTCCTCTCTCATCTTTTCTCTAATGAAACTCCAGTATTCCATTAGGGGCCACCCAGCTTCCCACAACATATTATATAGAAGCCTGTGTGATTCTGGGGATGATTACTTTCTAGGATTTGTGTTGTGTGTATGTCAAAGGGCTTGTGGTGTACGCTCTAAACACTGTACATGAGTAAGCAAGGGTCCAACCATTGGGTGTCATTCTTCAGGAAACATTGGACATTTGCTTTTTTTTTTTTCTTTTTTTTTTTTTTTTTTTTTAACCAAGACTTTTCACTGGGCCATGGAGTTTACAAGAAAACTCAGTGGATTGGTCAGTGAACCCCAGACATCTGCCTATGTCCATGTCCCAGGTGCTGGGTTTACAAGCATGTGGTACCTAGCTTTTTAAATAGATTCTGGGGATTGAACTTAGGTCCTGTGCTTACATGCTAATTAAGCATTTTATCCACTAAGCATCTCCCCAGCCTCCTTAGAAGAAGTTAAAAAAATACTTTTATTTGTTGTATGTGTATACATACACATGCGTGTTTGCCATGTGTTACTCACGTTGAGATCAGAGGAGAACTGTGGGAGCTGGTTATCTCCTTTTGTCATAAGGGTCTCTTGGATCAAATGCAGGGAACGATCTTTTGGGATAAGTGCCATCCCTGGATGAATCCTACTGGGATTTCCCAGCCTTCATAAGCTTTGTGATATTTGCCCCAGTATTCCTACGGACTTCAGGATAAGTTATTTTGCTCCTCCCGCCCACATCCCATAGTAACCAGCACCTAGTCTTTTATCTGAAATGACAGATGCCAGGCTTCAAAGTACCGGAGCAGTTTCTGCTGTTTCAGCTGTGAGGTTGTTCTTCTCTTGGGCGCTGTTCAAGTATATGGCTGGAAGCTGTGCACTTTGCCTATGATTGGAACTAAGGAAGAACCTCTCAGCCTCTGTGACTCATGTTCTTCCCACAGCAGAGCTGTTAGGAGACATGTTGTTTGCAATAAATATATCTTTCATTGAAGTGTGCAAAGACTAGACATGTGCTGCTCCCAGTTATCAGCCTGTTCCAGATTCAGGAAAAGCATAGTGTTGATTGAAGCCATTCTATCTTTGATCATGGTGTTGAGATGGTTTTCACTCCTGCTTTCTCCTCAGTAAAATATGAGGAGAAAACAACTATTCATAGCTGTGATATTTTATTTCTGTTAAACTTTAGCATTTTGGTGTTTTAACAGGTGCCTTTTGAGAGCTCTGTAATTGCAGAGTTCTATAAGTGCAAGCAAGTGGATTGTAAATGTGGTGCTACACAGTGAGTTCAAGGCCAGTCACGGCTACAAGTAGTCTGGGTATCTTAGACCCCAACAAAGACTCATTTAAATAATTTAAATTGTTTGAATTTGGGCTTCTATAACTATCAAGTCTCACATTTTTATTTTGGTGTGGTTGTCTTGATATTTTTCTAAGAATTGTAGTCTTTGGAATCTGTTTCCAGTTTCATATAACTAGTGAGTTTTTTGTTTTTGTTGTTTTTAATAAAACTTTTCCGATCTAGGTTAACTGTTACTTTCTGCTGGTATTTATGAAGAATGTGTCATTCATAAGGTTACAAAACTAAGGGTACTTTAGACTAACAGGCAAAGCTTTCCTTGTGAGTGAGCATCCATGTTAGATACAGTTAAGCGGAAATGTGATTGGAAAGCAGTGTGGTGTAAGGCTCGCCGGTGGCTTCTCTCATTCTTTTCTAGTCTCTGCTGTTTGGTGCTCCACTTAACTGCTCCTAACGCTCAGTGCTGTTTGCCTGTATTTTCTCTTCCTTGCCTCGTTCCCCCTCTTCTTCTTTCCCCTTCCAGATGTAGGTATTTTCTGGAGCTCCATCTTTGCCTTTCTCCCCTCCACAGGCTCAATTCCTGTCAGCTCTGAGCCTTTCTTGAGAGGACAAGAAGAACTATGGATGCTCCATCTACTGTAGTATTCTGAGAGCCCATGTCAGTCATGCCTCCTGTCTAGCCTGACCTTCAGACAGTCCTGAATGGAGGAGTGAGGACTGAGGAAAAACAGACACAGAAGAAATAGATGGAGATGGAAAAATAAGGTTCGGAGGGCACAGAGTGAATACTGCAGCTGCCCCCAGTTTATGTCTCAGGGACCTTTTATTCCCAATGTATAAAGGAGGTGCAAAAGATTTCCTCCTCTCAAGGACACCATGGTTCAAAGTATAGACAAGTGTAAATACCTGCTTAATTCACAAAACATCTAGTAACATGACTCTAGTATCTCATTATACATACAGCCTTGGAGAGCAAGGCACCTTTGGCCAGACATCCTGCCAATATAGCCTTTGTCCAAAAGTCCTGCCAATACAGCCTTGAAAAGCAAATCAAGCTTGGATTCTCTCACCTTGAGTCAAGATGGACACAGGCACAAGCTGGAGTCTTTGTGGGCTCCCACAGCCTCCCTAGGCCAGGGACAGAGAGAGGGGTGTTTGGGTTCTGACTGTTCTTTAGAGCCCAGTAATCTGTTCATCATGATGTGACTTAGATCTTTTCCACTATCTGATTCCTTTGCACTAACTTGCTCCTCAACTAGACCTGGGGTGGATGCTGCTCAGCTTCTGAGTTAGTAGCAGGTGATCTGCTTGGAGATGGTTCATTTTTCTCACTGAAAATTTCTTCTGCCATGTGCCACAGGCAATTTTAAAGGCTTTACATATTGGTACTAGGTAGGTTGGTTAAGCCTAAATTTACGATGTCCATAGAACATTGTAGCTTCACAGTCACTTGCCATTTGCAAGGCTTAACCTGGTGTTGCATCAGTTTTTCTAAGTCCTGACTCTCTCTCCCTTGGTCTCCTTTGCAGCCTCAGTGCCCATAGTGTCCTTCTGGCATTGGTACTACACAGCCTAGCTTTCCTCTCCCTGTTCACAGCTCTGAAGGTGTCAGCATGGATTCATTGGGAAATACGCTTTTTTCTTACACTCCATTTGTTCCTGTTGGCATGGTAGGCCCCAATATTTTAAACTTAATATATGTCTAAAGCTGACCTTATCAACTCTTATCTCTTATCAACTTCTCCTCTAGTCTTTACCTTGGTTTTGTTAATGGCCCAACCATGGTTTTCATCTTTTATGCCTAAGACCTGGAGTCATATTTTATTCTGTCCAGTTTCTTCACTTTTCATAGTCAACCATTGGTGAAGGGTTGAGTCATTGCAGATTCTCTGATAGCTTTTTAAGTCTGTATTGTGTACTCAGTCTCTTTTTGTTTAAATGGTTCCCAAGGTGGGATGTAATCCTCCTTAATTTTCCCTCTACAACTTAGTTATTCCTTAAGGGCCAATAAAAATGTTCTCTGCTCCCACAAATAATTTCCCTATGATGTGTCTGGCTGGAAATTCTCTTTTTGATAAAACAAAACAAATCCCACAATGTATTCCAGAATTCTTTTTTATGTCTGTTGAGTTGTCCTTGTTATAATGAAATGATGTAGGATACAGATATTAGAGCTCCCATCCACCCCTTTGTGTGTCCTTTATTGGCACAGAGAACCCCACTCAGATGGTCCTGAATCATTTCCTGAATGCCAGACATTATTGTTATCTGGGCATGGATATCCCTGACCTAAGCATTACAGTAATTCTGTGCTTCTTTAACTCACCTAAACTATTTTGTTGTGTTTCCATAAAGACATGATGCCAACATTCCCCATCCTTTATAAAATATTTTTATAAGCACTTGCTTTTTCTTCAGCTGAGCTTCTCAGCCAGAATGCAGAGGGGGAAGAAATGAAACAAGGTCAGATTGCAAAGAAAATGGTACCCAGCACTTTAGCAAACAGTTTGACATTTACTCAGCAGTTCTCCAGGTGTGTTCCAAAGAGAATGGAAAATATATGTCCGCATAAATAACTCCTCACACATAGTAATAGCACTGTTCATTGTTCCAAAATAGAAGAAAGGTGAGAACACCCAAATATTCAGTACCTGATGAAGGAATAATAAAACAATGGTGTATCCATACTGCAGAATCCTATTTGAATATTAAAAGTTCTTAGATATTACATTATGAATGGATCCTAAAGATAATGGTCTAGAATATCTAAATCCATCTAAAGAAGTTTGCCTCTTGTGAGTTGTATGGTTGACATAGACAGTAACTCCTCATGAAATTTCCATTTAAGACGATAAAGCTTTATGGAATTAGATGGTACTTTAGTTAGGTTTCTGTTGGCTTGAAAAAGTTCACAGCCAAAATCAATTTGAGAAGCACAGACATTTTTTCTTTCATCTGACAGTTCCATATCACAGTCCATCACTGAAGGGAATCAGTGCAAGAACTCAAACCCGGCAGAAACTTGGAGGTAGGAGCTGATTCACGAGGCCTGGGTGGGGGATGCTGCCTCCCCAACCACCCCCAGTGTTCTGGGCCTTTCCATGTCAGTTGTTAAGAAACTGCACTTCAGGTTTGTCTCAGCCTGGTCTTCTGCAGCCATGTTCTCAACCCAGAGTCTCTGTTCCCAGATGATTAAAGCTTTTGCCAAGTTGTCATAGAACTCACCCAGCATAGATAGTATGATAGCATCACAGTTGCTTGAACCTACCAAAGCTAAAAAGCATTGAATTCTCTCTAGAACCCACAAGATAACCAAGAGCAGAATGAAACTGTTGACCTCTGTCTTCATTTTTCTGTCTCCTTTAGTTTGGGTTATACCTGTGCCAACCAAGAAATGTCTGTGTCCCGTCTGCTCAGGATTGGATATGAGACATTGCTGAGAGCTCTGCTCAAGGGCTTGAACACTTGTTCTCCAGCTGGTGGAGCTTTTAAAGAATGTTCTGGAACCTTTAGGGGCGAAGGCCTAGAGAGAAGAGGTAGATATTTTGGAGACTGGCCTTGGGGTTATAGCTTGGCCCTACTTCATCTCCTTTATCTGTTTCCTGGTCTTTGGAGATACAAGCAAGCAAACCTATATTCCTGCAACCATGTCTTTCCGTCATGATGGATTGAAGCAAAATAAACTCTTCCTTGTGCTGTGTCTTGTTCAGTATCTGGTAGCTTCAATAAGAAAAGTGACTAAAACATGAACCCCCCTCCCCTCCCCTCTGCTCCCCTCCCCTCCCCTCTGCTCCACTCTGAGAACATGGAGATACATTTTTATTCTAAGCATGTGTAAACTTCTTGAATTTTATGAACAGGAAAAGCTCAGAGGACAGCGCACCCACAACCCAGTGGTGAAGAGAATACCTTGAAACAAAACTAATCATTTTTTTAGGAAACAGATAGATCCTTTAAAGAAAGGCAAAGACTGCTGAGAACTACGCACCCTGAAGAACATGGCTGAGACAATGTCACCCTAACTCATACTTTGACCAGGATTATTAATTATTCCCCCTCTTCCCCATCCCAGCTCCTCCTTTCTAAGCTCATGTTTCCACCCTGACAGTGAACTTCAAGTCACTGGACCTTCCCAATGCAATGATTCAGTTCATCCCTATTTTTCACTATTATTTCACCCGTCTTTATGATTTTCACCTTGGAAAAGGTAGCTGGGCCTAGCTGGAGTGGATGGATTGGGCCCCTTACTCTGGCTCTTGGCTGACTTTTTGAAAATAGTGAAGAAATAAACAAACAAGACCTCTGAACTATACACTGGGAAGGGTGAATATTCATTGTACATTATTATATCCAAATTCTCTATTAATAAGCTAAGTGAATAAAATGCTAGAGGATTGAAAAATGACCCGAAAGTGGGTGTATTCTGTTAAATTCCGGAGTGCCTCCTTGACAGTTAGGTCAGTGTAAGCACCTCACAGGTGAGGAAAGTTGCCAGAGGTTGAGTGACCTCCCTCAGGTTCCTACAGCGTGTGGTTGAGATAAGGGCCACTTTTGGAAAGACAAGCTTGTTCCACTAATAGTGTTGCCCTCAGGGAGCACACGCCTGGTATTGATGTGTCTGTGTGAACCAGCACTCTGCAGGCATGAAATGGAACTCTTGAGGATGAAAGCAGACCTGTCTGCAAGGTTTCACAAGGCACAGGAGAACTCAGTCTGGCCTTTTGTTTCTGTCTCTGTCACTAACAGTATTTGGTCTGTAGGAAAAGACAGTTTTGTTAGAAGGGAAGTTAAACTAACACTATATTCTTTTCCTGTTTCTTCCACAATGTGACCGTCTACTGAATACCCCAAACTTAATCTGATATAATTGCTAGATATAGCCTGCTCCTTTAAGACAGTGGTTACTCTAAGAAACCAGATTCTACATCCTGAAGAGATAGCAGTTCCCACAGCTCTCCCTTGGACAGAGAGCTAAAAGACTGTCTGAGCAATGGCTAACACAGCCCCTGACTTAAACTAACTGGTACCCTGATCTTCCATGTTCTCTGCCCTATATGATAATTTACATGCTATGATTTAGTTGGGTATCCCTTTGTTCAGGGGTTTTATCTGAAAGTCCTTCTCTGCCCCACCTGTCTGTAGCCAACACCTCCTCTCTCTCTCTGTCCAAGTTGGAGGGGAGCCTTGCTATCACTCTAAGAGGCTGTTACATTGTTCCTTCTAAGCTGTCGCAGTTAACCCAGACCACAGCCCAGAGGCCCTGGCCCTAATAACTTCACTCCTGATGGGCAATTATGTGTCATGTACTTTCCTGAACCAACTGCTGCCACTCCAGTATCATGTTTAACAGTGATGCTGAATAATATATCAAATGGTATTATTAGTTACAAATAAAAATATATTAGTTTGAATAGTAAAATCCAGTGTTTCTTAAAAATTACAACTAGCTGCTTCTCAGGAAGTTATAGCTATTCTATCAAACTGGCCCAATGAAAACCTAGAATTTAAGCATACATTATCTTCAATACTCCAGACATCAAGTACACTATTTATGAAGTATGAGTAACTATAGATAGATACAAAAGGAAACACATAACCCATCTAGTTAAAAATCACAAGTTTAGTTTTGCCTGTTTCCTTCATTTGTTATCTTTAGTTCTCAGGGTCATACTATGTTCTTGGTTATTTTAATTTTGGGTTTAGTGCTCCTAATATATTTATGTTACATATAAATATTATGTCAGATATATAGGGTATGTGTGTGTGGGGGGGTCAGAGCTGGGTCATCATGACTGATGGATTTAAAGGGATGCACAGATTTGTTAGTGGTTTGCCAGCCACTGCTGTGTTGCCTAGTTAGCCTCATCTTTATTGGGTCCTAAGGAGAAGCTTCCTAGTCCCAGGGAGACCTCTGTGTGCTCAAAGTGTGATTCTTACCCATAGGGATATATTAGTGACTTTTATATTGTGTGCTAAGACCATGACCAAGGCAGCTTACATAAAGAAAGGGCTTTTAGGCTGATGTTGTTAAAAGGATATGAGTTCATGATAGCAGAGTAAAGGCATGGCCACTGGAGCAGGAAGCTGAGGGCTTGAATCTTCAAATAGTGTGGATGGAACAGAGAGCTGAAATTGATGGGAACCCTTAAACTCTCAAAGCCAGCCTCTACTGGAATACCTTCTCCAGCAAAGCCACACTTTCAAAACCTACCCAGATAACACCACCAACTGGGAAGCAAGTATTCAAATACCTGAGACTGTGGGGGACATTTCATTCAAACCACTCTGGGGCAGGGCGAGGGGGGGGGCGGGATCACAAGGCTGATGGACGTGCTAGAACTCATAAAAATTGGAATGTTGTAGGTTTGATCCAAATTTTTCAGGACTATCTTTATCCCTTTTAATACCTTAGTATTAAACAGCTCTGTGACTCAGTATCTTATAACTATTAGATAAATGTTTCTGAAATGTATTAACAGACCACTAACTTCTGCCAGCCAAAAGGCTAAGGATATCAGCTTCTATAACCTGCTGTAATCCACCTGCCCAATATGCAGCCAATGTATTTGGTTTAAAACTTTGGTTGTTGTTCCTTAACTGTAAACGGGTCATGAAACTTCCCGCTTTCTAGCATGGCATTTGATGTAACATTAATCTTTGTTCCTCGGTCATACTCCTATTTGGCTTGACAGACAATAAGCTATGTATTATCTCCTTAGGGTGAGAGTTGGGTTTTTTGTTGACAAGTGCCTTGGGATAGTTTGAGTTTGAACTTTTTAAGATGCAGGCCCAGTTTTGTCTTCTAGTGCCTTGATTCTGTTGTAGATTTGAGCCCTATAGTATTTTCATTCCCCTCTCTCTACATGTGTTTTCTGTTCTCCACAAATAGAATGCTGGCTGTTCATGCCTGTGCTCAAGGGTAGGCTTCCTTTCTTACTTGCAATATTTCACAGTTCAGCAGAGTAGAGGGGAGGATTTTAATGAGCTCTTTTTATCTGGAAGAATCTTCATCAGCATTGATGAGTACCTCAAAAATGAGGGAGAAACCTGGATTTCATCAAACAAGAGATTTGTGGAGGAAGCTTTATCTACAAAAGCTGACTTACTGATTAGAAAGAACTTCAATGACTTTGGAGAAGTTGGAACATTGCAAGTCCAAAGACTAGTTACTAATTATCTTGGGCTATCCTTAACCTCCTGACCATTTATTGTTTCCTTATGTATGTGGTCTAACACTCTTGCTTGTGGCTGATAGGTAAATCTTGTCTTACATAAACACACACTTTCATGACTTCCAAATTCCAAGGCCAAAATGCCTTAAACTGTCATCCAAGCCTTAGAACAGAGATTTACTATGACATGTCTTTTTATATACCAACCAATGTATTTGAGAAGTTTGTTGATTTATGTCATTTTTCTTTTTCTGTTATTATAAAAAATGTCAGGAAATTGTTCATTTGTCAGAGCATGGAATTTAGGGTAGACTAAGTATGTGTCCTTGGGCATTTTTACTTACATTTGACTCCAGAATAAAGTACATCTTATTCCCTTTGAGTTGATTGTTGTTTTTAACTAAGTCTCAAGACTCGGGAGCTAGATGCTGGGCTGAAAACCTGCTAGCTCAGAGAGGCAGAAAAAGCACCCTGCTGACTTACCCTCTTCCCCAGATGTCCCAGAAAGAGAATCTTCTCTTCTGTTGTCACAAACCACAAGGACCCTAAACTCAAATGTCTCTCCATGCTACCATGGGTGGAGCCATGCTGCAGCTAGAAGCAGATTTTCCAGCAAACAACACAATCTCAGGGTTCACAGTGTGATACTTGTTCTTTATACACTGACAGGTCATTGAGGAAGGGTACAAATGGGTTATATCTTGGAGAAAGAGTAGACAGAATAGTCTCTTGTAGTGCCTCTGTTCCAATTCCCTCTTCTCTAAAATTAACTATAAATTAAAAATCCTTCTCATGTAGGTGTCTGGTTTTATAAAGATAATGGCCATCTGGAAATATCACTTGAGGGAATTTGTTATCCTCATTTTACAGCTCATTGATCCTCTGGTGGTCAGTTTTAAAGGAAAATCAAAAGAACAAGTAAGAGTTCATCAGGGGACGGGGATAGAGCTGGGTAGACATTTTAGAGGAGGTGTGCAGAAAACAGCAGTGTTCAGGCCATCTTTGCCCTTCCCCCAAGAGAGTTCTGGCCCCCAGTACCTTGTTACATCTTACAAATGAACACCCCTACTTAGAATTTGCATATGAGAGTGTGACCAGACACTAATGTCTTTTGATGAATGGCTTTGGAGAGGGACCTGTGGATTCTTAGAGTAGAAATGAGGTGTATGTGTTCCCCAGTTTCAGCCCAATTTCATCAAAATCTTATGGTATCTATTCTCAAGAGCAGGTTGTTAAAAAATCCTTAAGGATCACAGATGACAGGCCCCTCCCTAATGGAATCTATTTCTGCCCCTGGGTGTAGACATGACATTCTAATCTGCTCCAAAGGTTGGAACATTACATACTGTTGTCTTCTCACTTAACGTTTAATCCATCTGGGCCTGTCAATCACCTGGCCAAGAGCTCAACCTTCAGGAAAGCTGCCATGCTAAGAAGATGGGAAGAATAATTATTTTCTTAATGAGGTAATGCACTTTCCTGTCTAGGAAGGTCACCCTTGGTGCATCTCATGTAGGGTTCCCATCATGTCATATCTCAGAGTCTCCCCACCTTTCTGAACCCTAAATCAGAAAACTGTAACTTTCTCTTCTTTTCTCTGGCTCCTTCCTTCCTCCCTCCCTCCCTTTCCCCCCTTTCTTTCTTCTCCCCTCCTCTATCTTTCTTATTTTCTTTTTGTTTCCCCAAGATACGTCCTGGCTGTTCTAGAACTTGCTTTGTAGACCGGGCTGGCTTTGAACTCACAGAGATCTGCCTGCTTCTGCCTCCTAAGCACCTGGCCTTCTATTGCTTTTCTAATCACACAGTCCCTAATACATTGGGTTTCCTTATTCTTTCCTACGTTCCTCCCTGTTTACATGTGGCTGCTTATAAAGTACAGGGTTTCCTTTCAGTGGACTTGCGGTTTCCTGCCCTGTTGTTTTTCTCTTAAATGCTAATAGAAAAGTCTGTGGAAAGATTTTCCCAGCTTGGACTCCAGGCAATAGGGGAAGAGGATGCCTAAATCAGACTTCCTCTATAATCAAATGAATGACCACACTAATTGTTGTTATAGAACCTTCATTTAGCAACTGATGGAGGCAGAAGCAGAGATCCATAGCTAAGTACCGGGTCAAGCTCCTGGTCCAGCTGAAGAGAGAGAAGACAGAATATAAGAGCAAAGGGATCAGGATTTTGAGGAGGAGACCCACAGAGATGGCTGACAGAGCTATTGGGAGCTCACTGACTCTAAAATGACAGCTGAGGAACCTTCCTGAAAAGGATCTAGACCCTCCAAAAGTAGATGACAGTTGAATGGCGTGGGTAGTTTGTGGAGCTGAAGAGCCAAAGAAGGACCTCCATTTTTGAGCAGAAGTTCCCAGTTTCCAGACAAGCTTAAGGTCTGCATAGGGACAAAAGTCAAACAGGAGAGGTAGCTTAGGGACTGATAACAGTTAATATCCATGGAATGTCTCAGGACCGGAAATAACCTGGAAAGACCCAACCCAGGAGGTAGTCAAAGAAAGGGCTTGAAAAACAGCTAGCCAAGATAACAGAGGAAGTTTAAAAATCCCCCCAAATACGAGCTAATCAGAACTGCATCCATACTAAAAGACCCCACTTGATGTATAACCTTGTGAATTTTGCCTTTAAAAACTCAGCTTGCAAAGAGGTGGCACCTCCTTTGGCCACTGCCACACCTGTGTGCCTGACCTTGTCACACGACTCGTAATTTTCAGTAAACCTTGCTTTTGCATTTCGGAGAGTTTGTGTCTCTGGTGGTCTATTTGGGAGCCTCGTGACCAGGGCACAACAGAGCCTCTTGCAGTAGAACCAGAGTTTGTTCCTGGTGCATGAATTGACATCTCGGAGCCCATTTCATACAGAGGAACACCTAACCCAGCCTTAATACTGGAATGAGGGAATTGGACCTCCCTCAACTGGATATGTCAAACTGAACTGATCCACCTTGGGATTCCCTGCCTTCCTGGGGAATGGATAAAGAGGTGGGGGAGGGCGGGGGGGGACAGCTGAAGTAGGACTAGGCATAGGGGAGGGAGGGCAAGCAGTGGTAGGTATGGGAATAAACTTAAAATAAAGATTAAAAAAAAGGAAGAAATGTCAGTGGAATTCCTTCTGGGTCCATTTTCAAATTATTTTCTTAAAGACAGTAAGAACGCAAAGAGGGAATCCCGGCTACCTTGTTAACATCTGATGCCCACCATGAGGCTTCTCAAGGTCTCTGCTATCCCAAAGACTGGCTTGTAGAGACCATAGTGACTGAAGGGCCTGGCCAGTTACTGCTTAGCTGATGACATTGCAGTGGACCATGAGGGCTCTGCCTGCAAGGAACTATAACGGAAATGGATGAGGGGTCTTTTTGAATGTAACAAGTAGTCAAACTCTCTGAATTTGGGGTTAGCAAAATGTAGTTTTTGTTTTTGTTTTTTTTTTCCAGCATAGACTATCTCTATAACAAATTTGATTTCTTCCCCCCATCCCTCTCTCCCCCCCCCAAACCTAATCTCCATGATTTCACCATATGGAAACTGTGACTTTTAAAAGGAACTTGCTCTACAGAGCAGGCTTGGTACATTTTTCAAATGTTTCCTGACATTAACAGCTCTATTTCTCAATTAGCAAAGGGAGTAAAGTTGATTATGCATATCCATGGGGTGACAATTTACATCTGATTATCAGCTCTAAGGTAAACATTAAAAGGTCACTATAAATAACTTACTTCTTTTGTTCTCAGAAAGCCCAGTCACTGGGTCCCAGCTTCCCTCTGCTGCTATGGCTGGTGAGATCTGGTCTTTAAAATGGTAGGGCTCAGTTTCTATCATTCAACCAAATCTGTGGATTCTGAAGCTTAGTTAGTTGACATTTGGATTGTTTCATTTGTTCCTATTCTTCTGATGCCCATCTGCTTTAGTGAGCACTATTAGAGTGAATCACAGACACAAAAGAAGAAACATGGACAGGCTTTGCAGCACATCTTGATGAGTCCTTCATGGATTTTTATTTTTTGAAGCCTAAAAGGTCTTCACTTTTTTTTTTTTTTTTGAAAAGATGAAAAAACAGATAAAAGAGTATGGATGTGGTGGGGAACCATCTCACCTCGTGTGTTATGAAACTGATCAGCCATAGAATCCAAAACAATTCATTTTATGCTTCGTGGAATCAGATTAGAAGCCACCTTTTGTGGGGAGCAAAGAAAGCCCCAAGTGAGGGAAGACTTGAGCAAACATGTGCTGTTGACATGGGCATAGCCATATAAAGAATCTCATAGCTTCAAGCTCTGAGGGATGACAAAGCCATCCTTCAGGGACCAAATGTGTTGACAGTGAGTGCAGAAAATGTCCAGCACAGCTTCCTCTTCCCAGATATTTACAGCCCGAAGATTGTTTCCTTACAAAGACTGCTTCTACTGAGATTAGCTGAATGTGTTTTCTTGATCCAGCTGTATTCTATAAATCCTGACTCCTTGTTTATCTGTCTCTAATAACCCGCCTTCCTTTTTCAGCTGCAGGTAATAATTCTGCCTCTCTGTTCAACTTTGTATAATAAACACACTGAGCTTCCTGAAGGCTAAGGTTTCTCCATAGCTCTGAGCATCCAACCCTTCTTTCTGACTATGTGTGCATCTGTCTATCGTTTTTTCATTACTTCCTCTCCCCAGTCAGGTCCATTCTTAGAGCCATGCAAAAATGTAGTAAACTATCCTGTGTGTGAGAGAGATTCATATAAGAAAATTGATAATATTCATAGAGGAATTTAGGTAGTTCTGTGGATGGGCTTTGCAGTTGTTATAATTAAGTTAAAATGGTAACACTTGGAGACATGTGGTTCCTTTAAATCTATGCATATGTAGACAGGATTTTGTCTTCTTTCTGTTTTTTTTTTTAATAGTGGCAACTTTAATAATGATTTTTGTTATAAATGTTAGCATTCTGAGGCAGTGTAGATAAAGAAGGCAGAAAGAGACCAGTGTTTGACCTTCAAGAGATGGAATTGTGTTTATTCAAGTACACAGTCATGGACAGCCTTGGTCCTGAGGGAAATTGAAGAGTCTGCCAGGAGAAAAAGTTGCCTATGACCCTTTATAGGGGTGAGTGAGGGGCTTGGGAATGATGAAATCATTGCAGCTATAAGGGACTATAAGTCCCTCTGTCTATCTTTCTGAAATTGTTAGTTCAAGGCAAGACACTGTCTTGGGCCTGAGGCTGTCTCAACAGACTCTCCTTTCTGTATTGTCTGACCTATAACCAAATAACTGGTCAAAGGCTGAGCAAAGTCATCTGGAATCTTATAGGAGCCCAGTTTTAGAAGCAGGGCACTCTATAAATGTGTGCATGATATTTGTAAAAACAATCATATAACTTCAGATGTAAAATGAAAGAAGGAAGGCTTGGAGAAAGAATTCCCCTTCCCATCTCTTAGAGATAATAGTATACATTTTGTTATTCTCCTAAGAGTTTTTGTCTTGATTTACTTTTTCTTCTGAGCATGTTAACATACTTATTTTAAAACAGAACTATATTATTTTAACCCATAGTTTTAAAAAAGTGTAATTTGCATCATTAACCCTGATTTCTGGATATATGTTATTATTATTAAATAACATGATCAGGTTCACTGTTCAAAGGGCTGGTATAATTTATTGTTGATGACATTTAAGTTGTTTACTAGAATAAATTCTAATGAAAATTCTGAGTACTTTTAATCTGTTTCTGAGAGATTTTTATCAGTTTTCTTTCTTACCAGTTGGGCTTAATATTGCTCACTCTGCCTTACCTCCATTAACTCTTCATACTCTTCAATTTTTATTTCTCTATACAAGTACAATTTCAGATTAAATTTATTTTGAAGTTTAAATACTTTAAGGCAATTCAGAGGCATTTGTGTGGCTTTCTTGTCATTTGGTTTACCTTTTTTAGCAGCAGGTTTTAGATTTTTGTTTGTTTTCCTTTGCCATTCAAGAGCTCTTTACATATTAGAGAGATTAGCCTCTTCCAATCTACTCAGAATAAATTAGGCACTAGGCAATGTGTCAAATATACATGACTCCCCCCATTTGATTGTTGTCTTTTCACTTGAACTTAGAGCATTCCCTCCATTGAAGACACTTAATTAGCCAAATGTATCAATCTGTACCACAGGACTGAAAAATCATTCCTGAGAAAAATCTTTTTGCCCCAAGATTATGGAAATTGTCCCTTAAATTTTCTTCTAGTTTTATGATTACTAAACTATTTGGGATTAGTTCTGGAGGGATGTAGTTGGTAAGGATCATAAATTATTTCTCTATATACTTATCCCAACACTATCACGTTAGAATCCACAACTTGCCCTCTTTTATCAGACACAAAGTTCTCATGGGTTCTCTGATAATTCTGCTTCCCCGTTTCATCTCATAGCTTTTTATCACCATTGGTTTATTCAGAGATACAAAGATGGATTTTCAAACAAATATTAGCATTGGCCCACATAGTTATTTAAACTATGGGCAGTCTGAGAGTAATGCTTGCTTCTAGGTGAATGTGAATTAACTTGGAGATTGTTCTGGGTAGGGGTGCCTAAGAGAGAGCTGGGTTGATAAAGAAGTGGAGAGACTTGAGGGTGAGTGAAGTATTAGAAATAAGACTTGGCCCATGTGTGTGTGCGTGTGCATGTGTGTGTGTGTGTGTGTGTACATGTGTGCACAATGTACATGTGTATACATATGAGGCACAATAAAAAGTTGGGACAAGTGTCCTGTCATGGTTGGAGGGTTTCTTCTGTCATATCATTAATGCAGATTCATCCCAAGATAGCATTGCGTGTTTTAAGCAGCTGTGAGATATAATCCGTTTTGTATTATAGTTAGGATTTTTGTTGTTGTTGTTGAAGATGACATGGAGGGATTTTAGAAGAGTCACCACCTAGACAAGGATTCTAATGATAAGGGGTTTCTGTAGTAACATGAAAGGGACCTGAGCTGAAATAGGAGGAAGGACAGAGTAGAGGTGGACGAGAGACGTGCTGGTGGTGATTTATACACAATGATGAGCAGTGCAGTCGGGAGACTAAATGGTTAATGTCTTCAGTTCTCTGGCCTAGGAGATGAAAATGTCTTGTGAAGACCATGTTATGGTCAGCTTGACTCCTGCATGTCCTGGGAATGACAGCTAGGAAAGATGTGACTAAACACATTTGATAGGTTTTCAGCCCAGGTGCCACCTCAAGGCACTGGATTTAATTTTCAAATAGTGAATATTGCACTGACATATTCATTTGACAGACTGACTGCCCATGCAGTGTACACATCATTTTGCTCAACTCCTGCCCCCTCCCTTTTCTTTACACTAGCTGGCGGATTCCAGAATGTTCTTCAAAGTATTTTAACATAGATGGGGAAAGTTATGGTTTTCCTACTCCATACAATATCTGTATCATCAGCAGGTTTCTAGATGTACCTTACAGATGAGATTTGAAACTTGTAGACTTTGAATAATGAAACCCTGTAAAAGTCATAATACAAAAAAGAAAGCTTTTTTGTGGAGTTGATGGAAAAATCTCATTTCATAAGCCAGGGCACAAATGTAGCTGTCCAAAGGATTTCTTTGATTACATGTATTGCCTCTCAGATAGAATGCAGACTTAATTTTGCTAACTTAGAAGCTGCCTCTATTTGTTAAATTTATACCTGATATGAGTTAAGTCATGGAAAGGAATGAATGACAAATAGAGTCCCTGTGGTTTCTGCTACTGAATTGCCAACTAAGTGTCACTTAGTGAGGAAATGTGGGCAGCATCATCACTCTCTTCAATTTATATTTATTTAATATCATGGTGTTTGAAGTCAGGCTGATAAACACTTGGTTAGATTGAGTATGTTAATAGTTTAAGCTTGGCAACAATTTATCAATTGTATTATCTTTATTACCCTTGTGCCTTCTGGACTGATGACATTTAAAAACTTTTCTCTTTCTGTTTTTCTCAGTCTTATTTAAAATCAAGCAAGATTGACAATTCTCCTGCCAAAATGAATATTCTTGATGTAGACCTTTCAGAATCTTTGAAATCCTTATATTCTTGGGAGAAAGTAGATGGTAGAGTGATGTATGATGGCCTGCTGTTTTATGATGTGATATGCCATGATTATGGGTTCTTATCTCTCGAGTTGAGGCTTCCTGTGTAAAAGAAAAGGGATCATGGACACTCTCTCATGGGCTATCCTGGGCTACCGACTCATGTATTTTGTAAAAATGGAGCAGGGTTTAAAATGTCATAGGAGCTAGCACCTTTTCTTTAGTCTTCTCACTGTGAATAGGTTTAGGTTGAAAAATGGAGGCAAAGGTTGAGAAAGGAAGAGACAATGGAGAGCCACGGAGGAATGGACGCAAAACAGAGGTGCATTTTGGTAAAGAATTCTGAAAGTCTTGAGTACATGTGTATACAGAGAGGCATACATTCATTTATCATCACATTAATATGTTTATATCTGTAAGATCATAGAGAATTTTGATGCAGTATGTACATTTTATCAGTGTAGGTTGATTTATAGACATGAAATCAAATGAAAAAAATGAATACAATGATACATAGCCCTGAAGCAGTCCATTTACATGAGAATGAAAAGCTGCTTCTTGGAGCAGATTTTGCCATTTTCTCTTAAATGAAATTTGGCTCATTTTTCACCTAAATATTGGAAGTACCCATTATGTGTCAGCTTGTCAGAGATGGACTCAATGCTTAATGATTGAATTTGTACTCATTCCGACATCTGTCCACCAAGAATCTCGGACAATCTTCTGGTTTTATTTTTCTTGTTATTCTGATTCTCTGAATCTTCTTTTTAATCTCTGTTTTTCTTCTCATCTTTTAAACTTTTTTGTTTTTTTGTCAGCTTGACCTCTGGAGTTCTTCGTTGTTCTATGAATTTTTTTTTTTAATTTGTTATTTTAGTTACTTTGCTATTGCTGTGAAAACATACCGTGGCCAAGACAACTTATAAAAGAAAGTGATTGATTTGGGCTTACAGTTTCAGAGGGTTAGTGTCCATGAGGCAGATCAAGTGCATAGCTGCAGGAGCATCTGAGAACCCACATCATAATCAGCAGGTAGAGGGCAGAGAGACATTGGGAATGATACGAACTTTTGAAACATCAAAGCCCTTCCCCCGTGACACATATTTTTCAACAAGGCCACACCTCCTAATCCTATTCAAACAGTTCCACCAACTGGATACCGAGTATTCGAACATATGAGCCTACTGAGATCATTTTGATTTAAATGACCACATTCATCTTTATGCTTTCCTGGTTTTTGTATGTATTTTTGACTGAGGTCTTAGCAGCTGTCCACCCAGATTTAGTCTTTGTCCCAGAAGCACAGTTAATGCTGCTGTTTTTAGCTTTCTCTGCAGTGAGTGGAGTGTGACCATGTGTATAAAAGTTCTTTGTAAAAATTTTCTACAAATGCTCTGGCTTGCTTTTTTTTTTGTTGTTGTTGAGTGGAATGGATGCTACTATTCAACAAGCTTCTGAAATCATTGCTCCCCTTCTTCCCCATCTGAGTTCCTTAAGTCATTACGTTGGAACAGATTTACATATGTTACTTGGTGATTTGCTAGACCCTCATGGCTAGTTTCTTGTCAAGTTGATACAAGGTAGGATCAGTTGAAAAGAGGAAATGTCAATTGAGAAAATGAATCAATCAGATTGCTCTGTAGACAAGTCTCTGGGTTGGTTATACTTCCTGTTAGGAGCTCTTCTAGGCAAGTATCTAACTCTTGGGTTTCCCAAGGTAATTCATGCTTTAATTTTACAGCTTCATGCAATGGCATCTCTACTAGGCCCGCATTCAGGAACAACCCTTGGTACATGCTTGGCCTCAGTGGCTTTCCTTTATCTCTAGGGCAAAATCTATCATCCTTTTCTTCTAGTCTTAAATCTAAAGCCAGAACCACATGGCCAAAGCTGCCAAGTTCTGTTGCCTACTGGAGCTGGAACATAGCTCCTTCATTCAATTACATCTTCACTAGCTTTCTGTTCTTTACTGCCTAAACTTCGCTGTCCTGAAACTTGCATTGTAGACCAGGATGGCCTCAAACTCAGAGATTTACTATTCTCTGCCATCTGGGAAAAAAGGTATGCCCACTACATCTTTCTTCAGTTCTTTTCCAGAAATTGGAAGATTAGCTGGGTGCAATCTTGCCCTGAGGTCACCACTCCCCTTGTTATATTTCTTAATCTGTTTATCTTCTAGACCACAGAATTTAGCTCATTCTCCTTTCTGGGTTTTTTTTTTCTCCTCAAATATTTTTTCTTGCTCAGCTTGTTACTTTTCATTATAAATATTCATCAGAGTTAACACTAATAACCACACAACAGAGTATATACTAGGCTGTTTTGAGATTTTTTTTTCTGCCAACGGAATTAACCCAAAGCTCTTCACTTTAGCATCAGACAGACTCTTCAGACAAAAGCAAAAGCAGCTGCTTTCTTCACTAAAATATCTTAAGACCATATTCTAGGCCACATACTAACATCATTTTCCTCTGAAACTTCTTAATCCCCACAGTTTATCAAATCACATTCAATACAACTGTCTTCCATGCTCCTACTTGTATGGCCCACTAGACAGCATTTAAAGCATTCCACTGCTTTCCTATCCCAAACTCCAAAGTCTGTATTAATCTCCAGATAAAAACATGGCCAGGCCCATCATAGCAATATCCCAGTGCTGGTACCAACTTCTGTCTTAGGGTTTCTATTGTTGTGAAAAGACACTGACCACATCAACTTTTTCAAGGAAACTTTTTAATTGTGTGGTTTGCTTACAGTTTTGGAGGTTTTGTCCTTTATCATCCTGGCAGGGAGCATGGCAGTGTGCAGGCAGACATGGTACTGGAGAAGTGGCTGGGAGTTCTACATCTTGCCGGCAATAAGAAGTTGACTGAAACACTAAGCGATATCCTGTGCATAGGAAACCTCAAAGCTTGCCCAACAGTGACACACTTCCTTCAACGAAGTTATACTCATTTCAACAAAGCCATACCTCTAGATAGTATCACTCCCCATGAAATTATGGGACCCATTAAATTCAAAATACCGTAAGTGCTCAGCTTTGTGTAGGCGGTGCAACCCCCAGACAGGTGGTCCTAGTCTGTATAAGAAAGCAGGCTGTTTCTTATAAGTCATATAGAGCAAGCCAGTAAGCATCTCTCCTCCATGGACTTTGCTTCAATTCCTGTCTCCAGATTCCTGCCTTGAGTTCCTGCTCTTTCTTCCTTCTGTGATGGGCTATGATCAAGATGGACTTGCCATTCAGCCAAATCCTTTTCTCCTTAAGTTTGCGTTTGGTTATGGCATTTATCATCATAGCAGACAAACTGGGACAATCATCTTACAACCACTCTTGATTCCCTACAGACTAGTTTCTTTTCTCTGAAAGCAAGATTGAAGTGTCTGTTCGTGAGATGTGTCTTAAGTGTTAGTCTTCCATGTCTTAAACTAGAATGTATCTGAACTGACAGAACCTCCATTCTCCAACCTATTTTTCTATCAGTCAAGCTGTGACCATCCAGATGCCCAGGCTCCAGACTGGAAGCTGTGCTTTGCTTTTCTAGCTGCCATATCCTTCTTGGAGCCCAGAATTTGGCATGTATCAGCCTTGGAGCAAATTCACCCTTCTCTTTTCTTCCTCCTCTTTTTCTTCCTTCTTTTTTTTTCCTCTTCTTCTCCTTTGCTTTTTTATTCAGAACAGAAGTCTTTTATTTGTATGGGCTTTTGTTTGTTTGTTTTTAAAGGGCTATTTTTTCATTAACAACAGAAGACCTGGGTAATAGTTCCCAGAAATCGTATGCTGGCAAAGCTTAAAGGTTCGTACCCGATCCCACTTTGAAAGTGTTTTCCAAGCCCTGATCCAGCCAGTTGCCAGAGTCTGTTAGTGCTGTCTTATCAATATTCTCTTGAACTCAGTGACTTCTTTGCATTTCCAATGTTACCTTTAACTCCCCATTTAGAGTGTAGAAATAGCACCCTACATGGCCCCTGGTGTATCTGGCTTCAGAGTCTTGCAATCTGTTCTCAATTTGCTGGCCAAAATAAGCTTGCTTAAGGGACAAGGTTAAGAGTTTGCTTGTTACCATAATGATACAACTCCCAAGTCCACATATCTTTATGTGCAAACCAAGTGTGTCTCTGAAAGCTTATTAAAGAGATCACCATCTTGATTAAAACCTATCTCCAAATAATCACACAGTCTTTTATTAATTACATGCTGCTGGCCTATGGCTCAGGTATAATTCTTGCTAACTCATACCCTTAAACTAACGCACGTGGCTTAGTATCCCAAACAGCATTTTTGTCTTCTTTCCTCTGCATCTGCCTGGCATCTCTGCTCTGCTCTTCCTCTTTCCAGAGTTTTCTTAGTCTGGTGGCCCTGCCCATACTTCCTATCTGCCTTCTGGCCAGTCAGTGTTTTATTAAACCAGTAGGAGGGACAAATATTTGCAATGTACAAGAGCATAATCCTACAGCAGAGTTCCTCCAGTGCTTTTCTTTGGTCTTAAAAGTCTTAGAAATCTGAGGTCATGCCTTACTCTTTGTAACTGTTTACGATTTTGTTTATGATACACTGTGTTCTCCATGTTTTCTCTTTCCCTCAGATTCTCAGCCAAGTAGGCTTTACACAAGATTCCAGGTCAGAACATAAGAGACACTTGTCTAGAAGGTCCCCAGTTCTGCTCAGATTGTCTCCTTCCTCTGTGACCTTCAGCAGCATAATCTTCCTGTGTCACTACAGCTACTTTTCTTTGTTTGTCTTATTTTTTGTCTCCCCTTTCCTGCCAAACATAACTCCTATGAGAACCGGGACTGTATCTGCATAGGGTGTTGTGGGGTGTCCAGCATCCATCCATCATACTGGAAACATGGTTGGCAGGTCATGGGCAGCACTGTGGAAGGATGGTCAGTCACATTTTCTGTACCCATTCACCAAATCTTGTTAAAGTAATTATTCCCATTACTCAAAACTAAGGAAAGCAAGGTATAAATCAGGCTGTATCAAATAAGAAGCGTAGAAAACTAAGATATATGGTTGTATATATATAAGCATATGTCTAGGTATAATCATCTGTGAAACTCATTCATTAAGTGCCCCAAACATTCTGGATACCTAATCTTCCAAACTTTGGGTGACCCTTTCCCAGTCTAGCAGTGTCAATCATCTCTAGTCATAAAGAATAGAGGAAAAGACCTTTTATTTATTTATTTTGCCATAAAGAGAACTCTGGGGCAAGCTGTCATTTACTTACTCTTCTGCTCAGTTTTTCACTTGTTTGTTTAACAAATATTTGTTAAGTGTGATCCAGATGCTTAGAATTGAAATGTGAAGGAGGAAAGGAGCTATTATATTAGTTGGAAAGCAGACACCTAAAAATCGAATTATAGGACAAGATAGTAAGCACTGTAATTAGCAATTTGTACAAAGTAGTCTGAGAGTTACAGGAGGAAGCAAATGCTGCTTTCACCTGCTTCCGGCAAGATGAAAATGGAAGTGTATGTGCATGTTTTTGTGGAGAGCAAAAGATCTGGGTAAAATTTACCTCTGTTCTGCTTTAATTTAGGCTAAATAATTTCTCATACTTGGTATGGTGTTTTTCCATATGAATTTGCTTGACAGATGGAATAACTCATTGTGTTTGGACCAGGAACAACAGAATTTCTTAGACATTCCTGGATGAGTCATAAGAGAGAAGACAGACATTGTTCCCATGATGTCACCCCTCCTCCCCCAAGTCCCCAGGAGACACACAGGAAAACTCAGTTCCTAGTCATGAAGTAGCTAAATGGGGATGAATCACACTTGCAGAAGCATGATACCACATGAGCATGGCACACGTCTATAAGGGACTTTGTTACTCAGAAGAGTCACATGGCTGAGAACCAACCCTATTCATGTGGGGAATATTTTTTAGAGTTCACCATTAGAACTTCCCTTTGTATCAATAAGCAAAATGACAGAAATGAAACTGATAGTGAACTTAGAGACATATGTCACTTTTTTACTTCCATTTTTTTTTCTGTTTAGCTGTGTGTGTGTGTGTGATCTATCCACAGGTAGGTGGGTGGGTGTGCACTTGTAGATGTGCATGTGGAGGCCAGATAGTCTCACTGAACCCTGAGCTTGCAAGTTCCTCTAGTCTAGGGAGCCAGCTTTCAGCAGAGGTCTCCTGTTTCTGCTCTCATACATGGGAATTATAGGTGAGCCATTACACTCTCATGTAGATTCTGAGAATCTGGTTCTTCCTCTGATCCACTCCCCAGCTCTCTTTCTTCTCTGGTCTTTTATCTCTTTTCTTCTCCCTTTAAACTTTTTTGGAAATAGTCTAATCTTGGTTGGAAATTTCTTTGGATATTGATAAGCAGAAATAATTGGTATCATGTATTTATAATCCATCTGCCGTTTACCTAGAGAAACTAGAACACGCTCCTTAAACTCACTAAGCCTTTATTTCCTTATCTTAAGACAAGATTCCTAATCAACTATCTCATTGGTTACTTACAGTCTGTGTGATATAAGCAATTCAGTGTAGCTATTTATATGGACTCATCTTTCCACAGGAAATACTTATGGTGAGAAGGGAGTGGTTACCTAGTGCTTCTGTCCGCATGTAGGAACCTCCAGGTGCATTTTATTCACCTCTTGATGGCTTAGGAAATGGAGAGCGCTAGACTGTGGTTACGGGTGGGTGTAACTCTGCAAGGGACATCTCTAACGTTCCAACTGTGCCAGCTGGACACCATGCCTCAAAGGTCCCACAACCTCACCAAAAAGCTGGGGGTCAGGCTACCAAAAGAGGAGCCTGTAGGGGCCATTCCTCATTCAGAACATTTCCCTCCAAAGGCTATTTTGAGGATTAAATGAGGGTTGTCTCTAGCTTCTAAGTTATCTTCTGTTACAAAGTCTAACAGCTTACTAAGCCTTGCTTCAATTTCTTCCTGATTAGAAGATAATTTTTCCTGTGTCATTCCGCTTTCATAAGAACAAAACTTTACTGAAAGAGTATACTAGAGCTCCACAGGGTGACTTTACCTTTCTCAGATTCTTGGTCAGTTTATTTTTCAGTTTGTGTTGGCTGAGACTTCATTTATAACTAAAGAGTTCTGTTGTTGTTGTATTGTATGTTTAAGACAAGGTTTTGCTCTGTAGCCAACCTATCTTGAAATTTATTTCATAGCCCATTAATAACCTTGAACTCTTATAATCTTATAATCCTAGGAGTGCAGGGGCAAGCCACCATACTCATTTTATATTTTTCTATTTCAAAGAATTTTTACTATTTAGTGTGTGTGTGTGTGTGTGTGTGTGTGTGTGTGTGTGTGTGTGTGTGTGTGTGTTGGATTTTCTAAAAGACTGGAACAGCTGTCTTGGGGCTGTCTCCTAAGTGATGGGCCAGGCAAAGATCTCCTCCTTTTCAGAATCTCCTGAAGGCAACCACAGCTGAGCTGAGACTGGAACTCACAGTCTTAAAATCAGATGGAAACAGGATTACAGATTCTCACAATGCATTAATATGTACTCATCTACCTGCACCTTAGTAAATATAGATCTGTCAGCACCTAATGCCCCTTTCCCAGAATTTCCTTTTGAATTAAGGCCTTACATAGTTCAGAGTCCCAGCTGCCAAGGAGGGTGACTCATTTCTCCGTTATGTAAGCCATTAGCAGATTACTGTTCAGGACCCGGATTCTTGCTCTAGGGGTACCAGCAAGGTGCCCAAATAACTCTCACTGTGCCCTGACACTGGTTCACCTGGGTCCCCCAGAGAACCCACACTCAGCTCTCAACTCCCAGCCCTGCACAGGGGCCTCATTAGCATCACAAAGCCACTCCTCTGCTTTGCCTTCCTGGCAGTCACCTGCCCAGGGGAAAAGAGAGCTATGGAAGAAGGTGATTTGCAATTACCAAGAAGGTAAAAATCCTTGCAAAAATCGCAGATTGACTAGATCTGGATGTAGGGAAATGGGAAGAGACTCAGTGTGGGAAATGTCATCTTAGAGAACTTGAAGTCTGAGGCAGACTCCTTGGCATCAAGTCCTGTTTGAAGCAAACACCAGAGCAAATGACCTTAGGGATCCTGGGACACTGAAGAAGAACAGCATGATTTACACAATGAGGCCTATGCTTAAGGAACAGGCATTTCTAAAATGTTCTTTCTTGGAAAATCATTTTAAGCTCAAATATTTATATATTTGTTATTTAACTAACATGGAGTTTTTTTTTGTTGTTGTTGTCCAGAGTACAAATATATGCATTGTAAGTAGGCAAAAAATGTTGTTTCCACAACCCATAGAAAGACAGTGTGTGATTGAGTGGAGCTACAGTGCACTGAGGAGCATTGACTCACTTAGCTCTTAATCCTTCCTCTCTGAGGAGGTCATAGCATTTGATGTGCAAGATGCAATTGTGGGAATTCAGTGGCTCCTGAAGATTACCTCTTCTCTGTGGGGTGGCAGTCCCCAGAGGAGGTCCAGACCTCAACCACAGCTATAATTATTATCTCCCAACGATTGCTGCCACTAGAGTGGATTAGCAGTGCTATGGGGACCCAGGATGCTGGTTTCAAAGCCATTTTGCTTGTCATTCATGACTATACAGAAGGTCATCAGGATGTGCTACATATCAAATATATATGTTCCAGGCTTCCTGGGAATCAGATTTTTTTTTTTAACCAGTTTTAATTTGCACATATTCTTCTTTTTCTTTGATTCTTTACTTTTAGTGCCCTATCAGATAAAACTGGTAAAGTCCCTTCTCTATCTATCTGGTTACTTTGTGTCCTCAGTGTTAGGTACCAAAGAAACTTGGGACCAATGGCTACCTGAGTGCCTATTTAACAAAGCAGATGTTGGCCAGTCTTTCTCAGCACTACCAATACTTGTCACAGAGTCTTGGTTCTTCCCAGCAGTTCTCACCCTGCCCCGTACGTACCCTTGACCTCTCCTGCCCCTGAGCTTCACTGCCCTTCTTCCAACTTCTCCGATTTTAATATGACCTCAGCCATGGTCAGCAGCTCTTCTCTTAGCTCCTCCTCTGCTCTCCCACCCCATGGTCTGGTTCATCTTACTGGCCCTGGTTCCAGTCTGGCTCTTTTCTCTCTCATATCTACAGTAAACCTCCTCAACCATACCTGCAAGCAGTCATATCCTCATTTTTCATTCACCAAGGAAGAGAGATACAGTCATGGACCACACAAGAGTCAAGAACTTTATATTTCTTGACTGCCCTTAGCGGTCATTAAAGCATTGGTTCTGGAAAAGACAGCTGCATCAATAACTGAAATTTAAGATACTTTAAAAAAGACAGACATGTTCAGGTGAGAGAAATACTGGTCCCGGTGAGAACTTTATGGAGTAGGTGACATTTTAAGAGCTCACACCCTCACCGTAATCCAAGCTTTTGCTGGTGAAGTTGTTTCCTGCCTACATATGCATCTTCGTCTTTGGCTTGAGGGTCATTTCTGGAGAGGCAGAACAAGAGTTCTTGGTTCTGTTGCTTTGTGACATTTTTAGGTGATTGATATAGAGCTGGAATCTAACATATATTCATTGATTTGGTTTTGTGTCAGAAGCAGGGCATTAACCATTCTTTCTAATGGAAGAGAAAAGTGAGATGGTACAGTCAAAATGTTTAACTGTAGAAAACTAAAGGTTGTCTTTGTCCAGTAGCCCTGTTCTGAGTCTTTAATATGGCATTTTCCATTTTTTCTTTTTTTGGCTTTCTAGACCCAAACTTCCTGGGTGTCATAGAAAAGAGGAAGTGAGTGAGATTTACAGCTTGAGATTGGTGGAGCCTCCAATTATCTTTGGAGAAGGTACCATTTGCTGCTTCATCCTGGGATGAAGAGATCTCTGGAAGCCAGCTGAAGTCGGTCTGTTTTGAAATCTCAGTGGCTTTTGCCTGGTTCTGTTGTCTCAGATGTTGTCTGTTTTGCATCCAATTATGAAAGGCTAAACTGAACTCAAAAATAGCCACCACTATTAGTGCAGTGAGCTCTGGTGAGATCTAGGAGTCAGGGGATACCAAGACCTCTCCTCCTATCATCATCTAAAACCCAGACCTGCTTCTGTCACCATGGAAACACAGTAGGGCAGTCATTTCTGGATTCTCCCTTTTTTTTTCCCACCCCAGATTCTCCAGCTATGGATTATCCCAAGGCCATTGTAAAGTTTGTGTGGTTCCTGAAGGTCTTCTGGCTTTGTAGCAGGGTATCCCCAAAGACTTGCTAGAAAACCTCCAGAACTTCAGGGTCTACACAGCAACCAGTTATCAGGAGAACTTCACTTCTGCCATTGGCATTGGCCTTCTGTCTTTCTTTCTTTTTCTTTCTAATAATTCCAAACATGAAGCCTGAAGCAACTATTAGATTTGATGTTCCACATTCTCCCTTCTGAAATGAAGTTTGCTTCACTAGCTAATAATTCTATTCTATTAAAAACCCAGGATTTATTTTATAAGCATGGCAACTGGCCATTACATGAAAAGTTCTCTGTGGGCCCAAAGCAGAACATGTCAAATGCCTTTTCAAGTGCCAAGTTGTTTTCTAAGGCTTCTTGTTTTCTTTCACAGCATTTTGGAAGGGGCTGAAATCTAATTGGTTCCCCCAGGATGGCAACTCCTGCTTCTTTTGTGGAACATTTTTTATTTTTTTCCTAGAGGCATCTGGAAAGAATGAGTTGCTGCTTCTGGCTGGCATGCAGGATAGGATGATGCATGAAGCAACTTTTATTATTATTATGTATTAATCATTAACACTTTCAAGTGTTCCTTTTCAGCTCTTTCAAACTTTGAATGTTTGTTGTTTTGTCTTTTTTTGAAAGTGTTTCTAATGTTGAATTTCACATAAGGTCAACATCTGCGTCCTAGCTAGCTCTAACTATCAATTTGACATAGCCTAGGACTTCTGAGAAGGCAGTTCTAACTGAGGCATTGCCCTGATCAGACTCTGACCTGTAGGCTTGTCTGAGATTTTACCTTGATTATTAACTGTTGTAGGAGGGTAGAACTGTGAGCAGCACTGTTCCCTGGGAAGGTGTTCCTGGCCTACATAAGAAAGGCAGCTGAGCATGAACCCAGAGAATGTAGCAAGTTGTGTTCCTTCATGGTTTCCACTTCAAGTTTTTCTTGTGTTTCTGTTTCAGCCTTGGCTTTCCCTAGCAATGAACAATAAGCCTGGGAATAAGGTTGCTTTTGGTTGTGGTATTAGTCCCATGAAAGCAGAACAAACTATGGTTACAACTACCCCAGGTAGGTGGCCTGTCTCTGCTATGAAAGAAAGATGAAGACAGACAGACACATAATAATAAAGGCTAGACCTGTCTGGATAACACACACCAAGTGTGGCTCCAATAAGCCGGCTTTGTGTATGTCTAGATTATGCAAAGCAAACATCTATTTCAACTGTGGAAGTGAGGTATTTTTAGTTGTCCAGGTTCAAATGTTCTGCCATGTAAGCTTCTGTGGGAATCTGATCAGAACCTCTCCCTTCATTATAGTTAGTTTATACATTTTAAGCTCCACATGGAAAAGCAAATATGCTGTCTTGATCCCAGAAAATGGGCCTGAGACGGTGGGGGCAAGCAGAGTTTTCTTTTGCTTGCTTTTTGCTTCTAAATGTTTGGTTTAGATTCTTATCTTCCAAGCCTTTTATTTAACCACAGAAAGACAGACTTACAGGATTGTTTTCCATCCATGACTGAGAGGCTCTGGCTTCTGGGCTTTGCTCTTCCTTTCCAGCATGGACCCAGGACTTAGCAAAAGGAAGCATGGCTACATAAGCACTGGTTTGCACAAAGCATGTTGTGGAGGGACCATCAGGAACCAGATAGGATGGCTGACTTACCAATTAGATGAGCTTCTGTTGGCTTACAAGATAGAAACAGCATTGGCAGCACCAGGAAGTTTATTCCTCCTGTAAGGGGAAAATCAGTATTTTGAAGTCTGTGTTGAGAGCTCTGTCTTCAAATATTAAATACTTCCTGTCCTAAGCGTAGGCTGGAAAAATGACAGTGAGTTATGAAACTTCCTTTTGATTAAGGTTCTCCTGGTGTGTGTGTGTGTGTGTGTGTGTGTGTGTGTGTGTGTGTGTGTGTACACATGTGTTCATGCATTATAGTCCAAATAGAAGATCTGCTTAATTGCAATCTGGTATCATGTTATTATTTGGGCAGGACTTGTCCAAGCATAGAAAAACTTAATTTCAGGCTTAGCCAACAATGAAGTTAATAATAAAACATATTTATTGAATTTAAAACAGCAAGATTCTTGCTAACTCATTTAAAAACATTTCCCAACATTTTCTTCCCAAGAGAAAAATTTATGTTTCTGCCAAATGGGATGAGGGCCAAGCAGACCGATGCGTTCCCCGCATTGTCCTGAGGGAGACAGTACAGGGTGGATGAGTCCAGCTACAGTCTTGTTTGTTCCTTACGCAGCTGCGACCAGGGCAAGTCTTTCTCTCACTGGCTCTTCATTTTTCCCATGGGTAAAGTAAGGCATGGAAGGGTCTTCCTATGTCTAACATTGCATTACGGCTAAACAGTAGGGAAAGAGCACAGAGGTAAGCATGGGAGCCTGAGGCCTGAGGAAGGGAATTTTCTGGAAGAAGGATGCTTGCTTCTCTCCCTTCAGGTCAGCCCCTGCTTTTCTCAAGGCGCCTCGTCCATGCCTCCACTCTCTTCTCTGGGATGTTTCTTTATATTTCTCTCCCACTTCCACCTCCCACTACCCCTCCCTGTCTCTGAGGAATAGGCGTAGTTGGAATTTTTCAGGCCAATGTAGAAATTATGGCTGAAACCTGAAATATAATTTTCTGGGTTATTTTTGATTTTATTTCCCAGGATTTGTTTCTTGTTATGGTTTCAGTTTTACTGACGATGAAAATGATTTATTTTAGCTTCTGGGTTGTATGTTTGTAATGATAATCATGATGGTGATACCCGAGTACCTCAGCCTAATATGCTCAGCTGTTTTTAATACTATGAACAATAATTTAGTTAAGCCTCACGTCAATACTGTAAGAAATTTACAGTATTCATGATGACTATTTCTATAAGGACAGTGATTCAGGAAGGGTAAATAACTTGCCCAGGTTTTACACATATACAGGAGCTAAGATTCAGTCCTAGGTGACCACTCTCTAATGTCTGCTGATCTTAGGCACTTGGTCTTACTGCATTTCCTCTAAGGCAAATGTGATGTATTTTATTCATTTTCTTACACCCTTTGGAATTGGTACAGTGCTCAGGGAAAGCATATTTTCTGTAGAATTGAGTTAAGGAAATACCACTCTATCTGGACACCCTAACCAAATATTGCTTCTAGACCAGCTTTGCTAGTTTCTTGGGAAAGCCAGACCTCCTAACACCCTCAAGTGTACATGTTGAGCAATGATGCATTTATTATTTGAGTGTGTCTACTTTATGTGTGAACTTTATGAATTAATTTAATCTGGAAGGTTCCATTTTAATAAAATCAGTTGGAGTTTAAGGAAGCCACATTGAATTTTGATGCAAAGACCAAAGCTACTGTATTATTTAAGCAGAAGTATTGATAAGCTAATACATTAATCAAGTGGAGATTGAAGGAATAGCTAGGCACAGAAGGTCAGTGAGAACTGTACTGAGTTATTAGAAAAAGAACCCTGTAAGGTTCTCTTTGCCTGTGCATTGCTGGCTTATTTTGGGATACAGTAGGCTTTTCAATTATTAAGAACATATGACACAAGAAAGAAAGATCAATATGTTTATACTCCTAGCTCAATATCTCTATCTTATTGGTGTTGAGAGAAAGAAAAAAAGAGAGCTAATTTCTTTTATCTTTGTTGCCATGGTATGAAGTTAATATCTTCTTATAGAATAGATATTCCATAAAGTGCATAAAATATATTGTTTATTCATTATGCTCTCCCATACCACACCTATCTGATAGTCATATTTCCAGCAGTTCCATCATGTAGGATACACACACACACACACACACACACACACACACACACTTCTGTACTCATGTGTGCATTTACTGTTGGAAAGGCTTTTTAGTGATAATTGAGCCCAGTTGCCTTACTTAGCAGATGAAGAAATAGAGCCTCAAGCAAATAAGAGGCCTAACCAAGGATTAGGTAAAACTCTACAAACAGGAAACAGTAATTATGCAATTTGTAGACTGTTCACTTTGTGAATATTTTCGAGATTTTTTTTTATTATTATTAAATGTGCAACTTTAGGGAAAGAACAGTCTTCAGTGGCTGAGAGGTGCTTGTTGGCACTGTTATGAAATGCAGTTGTGCTATGTGACCACAGCTGCAAAGCAATTGGGGATTGTTCTTAGGTAATTCTTAGAATATGGCGATGGTGTGAACCCTTTCCTTCCTGGGTCTCTGCCTTCTGAGGGAGAAAGCAGCCTACTATAGGAACAAGAGGGAGGAATATTGCACAGAAATCTGGAAGTATTTAGTGTAGCCAGTCTAGTTATTTTTTTAATTCAAAGAACACCTACTTTTACTTCAACATCATATCTAAGTTTATGTCCATTGCCATAAAACAGAGGAAAATCTTCTTTCCACCTATGGTTTTAACAGCGGTCAGGAGGAAATAAAATTTTTGAATGCTTTCAGATATAAACAATGTTAGTGCCTGAGGAAAAAAAGAATAAGAATCTCTGGGGTGTCCACTTCACAGTCATTGTCATTCCCTGGGTACCATCTGCAGATGGCAGCTGATGTCTAGACCATGAACAGACATGTCTGACATTAGTGCAGGACACTGTCAGCGCAGAGAAACTTGATGTCCGCCATTGATTTTAGAGCAGCTTCTTATTACATGAACGGGAGCAGGAATTGGGAAAAGCTGAAAGACCAGAGACACAGAGGTACAAGCCACAGCCGCCTCTCACCTTGCCAACTCCTCAGCCGAAAGGGAAAGGTCCTGTCCCCAGGAATCCTCAGACTGAATGCCCCTGAATTCCCAGAGGAAAGAGAAGTATCAAACCCTGCCTTCTCCCACCTTACAAATCTTTCTCTGCCCAGCAATATCACTTCCGGTTCAAACTTCCTAGTGCTGCCATTCAAGACGTGTGTCACCACTCCCTGATCCTCACGGCTAAAATCTGTGTCTTACTCTTTTCTCTGATCTTCAGGCAAATTTTATTAGATACACAATATATTACCACAGCCTTTTGTATATAGAAATACCATTATTAAGGTGATTGTTGTGTGAGCAAGGGGTCATGGGAAATGTGAGAAAATGAGTGGAGATAAATAGCCTAGATGAAACTCAGTCATGTAGACAATGTGCCGTCTGCAGCTTCATTTTATCTGGTCTACTATTTAATATTACCCTCATTGCTTATGGAGAGACTTGGAATCAGGAGGTGAGGTCATTTAACCCTGGTGGCATAACTGGCCTACGTCTGTGTCTGAAATTTTTCAGTCCAGGATCGATCTGTGTATGTGCCTGATGCCAGCAGCCTTCAATTCTCCCGTTGACACAGAGTGTTCCTGGTCATCACTTTTCTCACTGGTGTGACAAAATACCAACAAAGGCTGATTAAGGAGGAAGAGTTTGTTTGGGGATCATAGTTTGAGGGCACACTAACTCATTTTGTCAGAAATCCTTTTTATTGCCCTGCCCAGATGAGTGAAAGTCATAGGATGAATTCTCCTCAAATTATGATGGGTTAAACCATGCAGTACCTATAGTGAACTGAAAAAAAACTCTGAAGTCAAAATCATTTCATATACCTATGCACTGAACATCATAGCCTAGTGATGGTGTTCTTAGTGGATGGTCTCTTCCCCCTGGTGATCTCCACATTGGCTGGGAGCCATGATGCTCTACTGATGCCTAGCATTATAAGAGAACATTGCCCCACATATTGCTAGCTCTAGAGGACATTGAAACTGAACATCCAGATATCACAGTGTGTATAATTTGACACCATGAATAACTGAATCACCATAAGTCAAGGATCATCTATTTATAAAGCACAGTGTATTCTGTAAAGCACAGACACCCCTCAGAAGATTTTGGGTTTGAATGCTGTTTCTTTCACTGTGGTGCACTGTACAATTTGTACAGCGTAAATCTCTTTGGGCCCATATTTATCTAATAGTACTTATGTCTGAGTGTGAGAATGAAAAGACAATAGAGGTGAACAGTGCTTTTGAGAAGAGAGAATGTACAATTGAATTCACAGGTGCTGTGCAGTATTCATTGGTGTTTCCATAGTATCAAGTGTCACACAAAGAGAAAGGGACATTCCGTGTGGGCTCAGACTGAAGTGAAGACAGACAGAGGGCGCAGAGGGAGGTGGTTTTCACTGTGAAGAGTGAAGAAGGGTCAGCGCTTTTCTTACTTGTGACCACACTGCCATCTCTCTGCATTGCCATGGCATTTTGACTCCTTTTGTTCCCCACCTTTGAAGTCACTTCAGATGCTTCCTGGTGATGTATTTTATGAGACTCTGGCTAGTGTGGCTGATCTGGAGACTGAGGCTCTGGCCAGTCTTGCCCTTTTCCTCCATTTCCTCTGTTTTGCTAAAAACCATTATATGGCATCCCCAAAGATCACCACCAAGTTCTGTTCCCTTATTTGGCTACTTCTTTCTCTTGAGGCTGACTACCAGGGTCCATCTATCAAAAGATTGAAGTCCAGCAATCAAAAGCCCCCTTTGGCTCACCTAATTAATTCACTCAATTAAAATTAAACACCTGATCCTAACTCAGGGTTTCCATTTCTGCTAGCATTTTCTTCTGTGCCAGGTCTGTCTCCTCTCAGTCCGTTGTCCTCTGGGACAAACATCCCTTTCTTCTCTTTCTAGGTCCCTCCCCTTCTCCCTCACCCTCTGTCTCCTGTCTTTGTCTCTTATCTTCGCCCTCTGTCTCTCTGGGGCAAATGAATCTCTTTTGTACCGAACTTTGACTTTAGAGTCCTGAGTGATACCTTTCCTGGCAGCATTGGCCTCCATCTTGGATCCTCCTGGCTGGATCTGTTTGGCTTTCTTCCCATAATTCCTGCTGGTGTGCTTATCTGTTTTCCAGGCCTCCAGTCACAGCCTGTCCCTGACACTGCCTTTAATTCCTTCCAAAGATCAGGATCTCTAGGACAGACAGATCCAGTGGAGCTGGGTCTGTCCCAGCTCATCTCAGTAGCTGCTGTACTTGCACATCTTTGCAAATCCATCTCCCACTCTGCCAAAGAGGAAAGGACATTTTGATGTTGGAAGAAGGTGGAGCTGGAAACACTTCGTGCCTGGGCAGTGGAACAGTTTCTACAGGACAGAATACACAGGGAAATATGATCCGAATAGAGGACCTTGACTTGAAATCCTAAGTAGTTTCAGAGTGACCACCTGACTGTTAATGTCATGTCAGAGCAAATACCAGTTCTCATTTGGATCACACAGGCAGTGGAGGAGAAGACTGAACGACTCTCTTAAGATACACGTACCATTTGTTTGGCCCTGAAAAAGGACTTTTCTAACATAGGTCAGGGTACAACTGGCCAGGCTGCTCAAACACCTCTCCCCTGGACTCTTCTTGGAGTATTCCCAGTTCAGTTCTTGTGGGAACCTGGAAGTCTTGTCCTTCTGTGGGGCTGTGGTTATAAAGAAGAATCCTTTGGAAAATACTGTCAAAAAGCTGTAGAGAGGAAGTGTGCAGATCAGCAGGAAAACAAGCAACCCTCACTCAGGGGGCAAAATGCATGACTCTCAGGGCAGAGGTTGACACCCCTCACTGTTCCTTTTTGGACTACACAGTGTCCTAAGGTGGGCATCCTCAGTGCTTCCAAGGAGCACCTGGTAGGTGAGCAATGGAAGCCTTTGTTTAAACATCATATGCCTACATCATATGTAGACAAAATAGACCCCCAAGGCTCCCCAGAGCTACCCTCAGTGTTTGCTTTCTTTAAGCTGAATCTGATTTCTTTCAAGATAATCTGTCTCCTCCAATAATTCCTTTAAATGTTACAGACCTGTGATCTTGTTGGCCTTGTACTGTTCTTTGCCTAAAATTTGTTTAGGGTTTGTTTTCTGTTTTGTTTTTTGAGACAGGGTCTCTAGACATTTCTCTGCTGTCCTGAAACTCACTGTGTAGACCAGGCTGGCCTAGAACTCTGGAGATCTTCTTGCCTCTATTTTCTAAGTACTAGGAATACAGGTGTGTGCCACCATGCCAACCTTGTGTTTTGTGTGTGTGTGTGTTTTGTGTGTGTGTGTGTGTGTGTGTGTGTGTGTGTGTGTGTGTGTGGACTCTAGGGGACAATCTCAGTTGTCCTTCAGGCATCCACCTTTTTTTGGAGACAGTGGCCTGGAACCCACCAAGTAGAATAGACTAGTTGGCTTCTGAACCCCTACCATCCCATTGTGTTCTGCCAAATTCTGGGATTACAAGTGTGCAGCGCCATGCCAGGCTTTTTCACTCAGGCTCTGGGGATTTCACTCAGAAAAGTGAGTATTTTACTGACCGCACCATCTCTTCAGCCCTGTTTTTGTTTATCTTTCTGAGTCAGGGTGTTGCCATACAGCCCTGGCTGAAGCAGATCTTCCAATGTGACCAGGCTTGCTTGCAACTTGGGGTGATCCCCCTTCCTCTGCCTCCCCAGTGCTTATGTAAAAGGAGTATGCTAATAATGGAGGGCTGTTCAGTTGCTTCAGTATTCTTTGGGAAGAATTGCAAGCCTTTCAGGTGGGGGTGTGTACAGAGATCCCATGAGGCAACTGAGTCCTGGTATGTTCTTCCCCATGTGGATTTTCCCTCCACACATTCCCCAGGAGGACGTGGCATGAGCATGTGCAATAGAGGGTTGTTGATAGTTTAAAAAGTCTATTTAAAACCCTGTGTCACACTACACCTTAATATTTGCTTTTCTCTCTGTGAGGCTGGCTTTGTTGTTAATGATTTTTTATTTTCTCAGGTACAGTTTATGGATGATGTAACTAGCACATATGACAGGGTGGGGCAAAGGACAGGGACAGAGGAAGGCAGTATTGCCCCTCCCCAGCCTCAGTTGCAAGAGCAGCACCTGATGGGCACCTTGAGAGAAATGCAGAAGTGTGTGGTGCACAGCATGATGGGGCGAGGAAGCCCTGGTGAAAGCCCTGGTGACCAGTGGGAGGTATTAGTAAGACCCTTCTCATCTCTCCTCGGCCTCCCGGAAGCTCGTGGGGACCACAGTTGCCCTTTCTCTCTACTCCTTGGGAAACTGGTGAAATTATTCAGTTTACTTTGAATTACAAAATCATTATATTGAAGTTACATGTATTTGCATATGATCACAAACACATGCATGTGCATATGCATATATAGTCACATGCATATATGTTTGCTATGCACACCCTCCAAGGAAGTGTGCTGTTTGTTTTGTTTGATTTTTGTTTGAACACAAGCAAGGGTCTTCTGAGAAGATGGAATGTGGATATGTATTACATATTCAATAAAACTGCCCAGAGAATACCTTCCCTACCCTGGTCTGTAGGTAAGCCTGTGGGGTATTTTCTTGGTTAGCGATGTGTGGGAGGACCCACCCTACCGAGGAGAAGTGCCACCCTGAGCGGGAGGAGGTCCTGTGTTATACAAGGAAGCAGGTTGAGCAGAAGATGGAGGGAGCAAGGCAGGAATCAGCATTCCTTTGTGTTCCCTGCTTCAGTTCCTGCCTCCAGGCTCTTGCTTAATCTCCTGCCCCGGTTTTTCTCAGTGATAGACTGTGATGAGGACACAGAACCAAAGGGACCCATTCCTCTCTGAGGTGTTTTGTCTCAGCATTTATAACAGCAACAGAAAGAGGCGAACAAGAGAACAAGCAACACTTGAGTTCTCCAATGCATTTCCTCACTGCAGTCAACACTCACACTCCTAGGGCATAGACACACCACTGTCACCTGTCAGTGGCTTCTGGAGGGTCACTTCTATGGGGACACACATCTACCACTGTGCTGTCACACACAACAGTTTCTTTTCTAAAGTCCTCTGAGTTCTGCCTGTTCATCTGGCCTTCTACACAACCCCTGGCAACCATAATTGTCACATACTTTATGTGATCTTTTGTCGTTGGCTTCTTTTTCTTATGAATATGAATTCAAAGTTTCGCCATGATTTTAAATGAGCTTAAGAATTCTGCTGTGCCCCCCCCCCCGCTACTTGATTTTAAATTTACACTATTCAACAAACATCTCTGATCATATCTCTGTTGTATTTTCTTCATATCACTTATGGTCCTCTGATATTTTTTATTTTTTTCTTTATCTGTTCTTCTAGAAGGCCGGCTTAGTGGGAGTGGAGTTCCAGTCTGTCTTGGGTCCTGGTATTCTCACAGTACCTGGAAAGTGCTTTTGCATAGTAGGTGCTCAGCAGATGTTGTAAGAGTTGCACACAGTGTGGCCTGATCATTAACTCCCGTAGGCTCTCTATTTGATTTTAAAGGTGACAAACTCTTTCATTCACTTTGCTCCAGATTCCCAGACTTTGTTCCGAGGATGAAGCAGAAATTCATGTTAAGTCACTGACTCTGGGAATTATTCCTTGTTCACCTTTGGCTTCTCCAGCTCTGTGGGTTGTCTTCTGAATTTAATGGGCCCCAGGTGAAAGGCAGTTTGAGGCTTCAGTGGGTACCAGTCACATGGCAAGAGAGAACGCAGGCAGTAGGAAATGATTAAGGGAGACTAGCAGAAAAGGATGTTCTTACATTTATTGAGTCACACATTGTATTCAAAGATGTGTATAATATAAAACTTGAATTAGGGAACAAATCTGATATAAAATGAGTAAGCACACAGCACACGGCACTACAGGGATGAAGGCATTTCTTTAGATGTCTGACTCATTTACCAAACTGTAGTATGATCAAAATATAGGCTAGTTCCAGGGAGAAATAATACAGTCACTGTTTGTGGCTCAGTGGTGCCCTTGGGGGCACACAGAGGCCTGAAATTTCATTATTGGTTTTGTAAGTAACTTTCTTTAGGGCTAACAGTCTTTCTGGGAAGGCCAAACCTAGTGAAGCTGAGTTAATGTTCTCATTAAAATGTTAAAGAGGTCTTATTCATGAACAACTGAGGCTGTACTTGCTTCATCCTTGTAAATTATGAAAATATGTGGTGATCTCTTACAAAAGGTTCCCCTGGGCCCTCTGTCACCAAAGGCTCTGTTTAAACAGGGCTTGGCCACTTCTGGGCATGGAGTCATTGATTCCCCTGTAGTGTGTCTTCTAGAAAGTACTGGTGTTGGGTACCTCCTTCATTAGTCTGCTTTCCTCTTATAGAACCTTCCTGATGGGGATTTTTGTAGGAGACATCTAAAGATGCTGAACCACTGGTGAAGACAAACAGTTGCTCTGCTGACTGTGGATGACAGAATCCTCCCAGATTCTGTGTCATCCCTCAGCATCACAGTTTATAACAGTCCTAGGACTTTGTAGATAGTGAATGCAGATGACAAGCACCATGCAGATTTTATTTCTTGCCTCCCCCAGCTGTCCCCCAGAAGATTGAAGCTGTAGGAGAAGGTGGCAGGTACCAAGCCTGCAGCACTTCATGGGCTTGTAGGTGATGGAGATCTCGCTGATCATCTCTGGTTTGATTTCTACATGGCTGAAGGTCTTACTGTTGCACACCCACCTTGATGCCTATGGTCTCAGACTGGATGATCATGTCCCTCAGGTGGGTCTTCACCACCTCTGGCTTCTCCATTATGGTGGTGCCTCCTTCCTGTTCTTTCTCAGGTGCTTGTGTAGGGAGCACTGCTTCCTTCACCGGCCACAGTTCAGGCTCAGCCCCTGGCATGCACTGTACAACCACATCAGCTGCTCATAGGACATGTCCAGCAGTTGATCCAGGTCTGCGCCATGGTATGTGACCTTGCAAAGGGTCTGCTTCTTTTTCTGCTCCACTTCTGCCATCCTGGTGCTGCTCTTGGAAATTGTTTTATAATGATATTTAGATAAGACTGAAGTTGTAGAGTGGTGTCTTTATACAAGTAGGAAACCATATCACTGGAAAACTCAAAATGAAATTTAAGGAGAATCAGGAAAAACACTCTACCTTACTCTAGATCAGTGTTATTAGAAAGCCTCAATTATTGTGTGGTAACAAATGTGTGTTTCATGGTTTGTACCTGTGATAGCAAATGTTGTCTCTGGGAAATGGTCTAAAGTACCATAGGAGGAGAGAAGTCTAGCCTAGGTTCATGACTGATATTCCCCAAACAAAAGACACTCATAAAAGAAAGACAATTTTTTTTTAATGTGGCAATGGGGACTTCATACAATAATGACCTCAAACAATTGTTAAGCTGGTAGGTGTTGTAGCAAGTTTTTTTTGGCCTGTTTGGGGCTGGAGGTTTGTGCGTGGCGCACATGTGGCGCCGGCAGTTTGGAACCTGGTCTGTGCGCCCCGGCTTTTGTCTCTCAAAAGAAATGAATCACACGCTTATATACTTTAACACTGTTTGGCCCATGTCTTATGTCTATTATTAGCTAACTCTTTTTTTTTAAATTAACCCATTTCTATTAATCTTCCTGCCACGTGGCTCAGCCCGTGGCTGGCTGGTACCTCTTACATGTCTGCTCCTCTTGGGGGTCTGTTGCAGAGTGACTAACTCCACCCTCCTTCTACCTGACTGCCTCTGATTCTCCACCCACATCTACGGTGCCCTACATGGGTCCAAACAGTTATTTATTTACATCGTACAGAGAACATTCCACCACAGGTAGATTTTGTTGTTATCTAAGAAGTGAGTAATTGTGGACAAATAGTTGTGGACTTGGGTAAGGTGATAGTACCTGCTGTCTACTATAAACAAATTTGGGCAAAGGTGTATGATCTGTTGTTTGTAAATGGAAGGAAGTCTACCAACGACACCGAGTCTTCGTGGTTACCCCATATCCTTGGCTCCTTTGATTTATATGTAGAGGGTTTACCTCTCATGTGAGGGCCTTGTGATCTGCTTCAAGAGGTTAGAAAAAAAAAATCTTTCTCAATTTCTAGGGATTAGATTTAGAAGGGCAGGAGAAATGACAGAGACCTCCTGCCTCTGCTGTTTCTCAAATGCATTGTCCCCATATTTGGGGGAAAAGCCCTCAACACCATTTATTGTAAGTAAAACTGGTAAGTTTTAAATATTTAATTCTACCAAGATCAGACTCATGTTAAAAAATATATATGACCTAGGAGCTGTCAAAACATTTTCTTTTAAAGGATGAACTCCTTATCAAAGTGAGTACAGGACATTTGTAAACTGTTTTCAGCATGGAGCCAGAGATGTTGTGAGTTATGACAAATGATCCTGAAAGATTCATGAGTTTGTAGGTTTCTGAATTTCTGTGATGGTGATGTTTCAGCCAATGATTACATAGATGTTAGTGTTAAAAAGACCCTCTAGTACTATCTGTAGAACACTGACACTACATAATGAAATTCATGCTTTTAATTTCAAAGCAATTTAGAGTAACATGTAACAAACTTCCAGGCTGATTCTTTTACTCCTAGTTGATTGACAGGTAGTATCTTGCAGTCACTGGGAAACTGCACACCTGCCCTGTGCATTCAGAGAGTGACTTCCCACAATTCTGTCTGGCAAGCCTCAACAATCTAAATCTCCTCCTCACTTTAGCCAAAGTAGGAATACAGCAGTTGATGTGGTCTGTGGAGTAATGGAGTAAGTACCTTCTGGGGAATTTCTTAGTTGACTAAAAAATGCCTGTGTGTATACCTCTGTTTAGATATTTTGCATATGACACACACACACACACACACACTCCCACCTTTGACGAAATGTTATTGTGTGGTAAACCTTTCATAATAAGAGCCCTGGACCATGCATCTTGGAAACAAAAGGAAGCATTTGCTAATTAATGTTTTACTTGATAACATTTGTCTGCTTTCTAGATCTTTTTTTTTCTATTTTCAAATGTGTTGCTTTAATTTTCTATCACAAATGAGTGCTCAGTGTCCCGGCTGACAGTAATCTTTCCCATTCTAGTGCCCCTGTATCCTAGATCCTATGTTGTGTTTATAATTAGGTGACAGTAACAAAAACCTAAGGGCATTTTTGTAAGAAACCAGTGAGAATTAGTATTTCCCTCAACTAGGGTGTCTTAAAGTTTATACTGTGCAGTGTGTTGATTGCTTGGCTACTCCCTCATTCTTCTGTCATGTATTTAGGGTATAGAAACTGTGCCAGGTCACAAAAGGTCAACAAACTGGATTTTGTCAGAGTTTTATTGATATCCACAGGCTGAATATAAAAGATTGAACTACTTAAAACCCAAATTGCTTTTCAGCAATTTAAAGGCTATGTGTGAGATTACCATATCATAGCCCAAGCTATAGAGTTCTTGCTAAGTGCACTTGATATGAGAAGTGGTACCAGGCATTTCTGTATTATATACAATCTTCATATATTAAGCTGTACCTTGTGAGGCTTCCTGATGGGACAGAAAGGGAGGCTTCTTGTATGCTGTATTGTGTCTTTGACGAGAACTACTTTGTGAGCTGCTGCTGATGCCCTGTATGGGGGTGGGACACACTTCATCTCAGGGGGTTATGGGGGGTCTGCGCAAAGATCAATGAGACTAAAACCAGGATTGCTTTCACGTTGCACGTAGGAAACCTCTGGGGCAAGTGAAATCCTTGCTTAGTATATGTCACCTCCTTATGCCTTTTAAGTACAACAGATAAATATTCCAGGTTTGGCCTACATTTTTAAAGGTCAAGAAAATGCTAGGCTATTGCGTTTTTGAAAGTCTCCCTGCCCTGACTGTGGACCTGGCACAGGTGAGGAGGATGTGTGAAGTCCAAGTATTATGATGACATCATGGAGGAGGCCAGCATTTGCTAGGCTGTGTGTTTGGCTGGACTGGCTGCATGCTGACAACAGCGACTCTGATGAGCAAGGCAAGAGGGCATAGAGGAGGATGAAACGTGGGCATGGTAGGGGAGAAAGGGAAAGTGGAAAGAAGACGAAGACGACATTGGATGTTCTTTTCTCTCCCTTCCCTGTTCACCAAAAAGACAGGGTAACAAAGCGGGGCGGGGTGGGGGGGTCAGGAGAGCAGCTGGAGGTGGGAAGGGAACCAGAGAAGCTGGAGACTAAGGGAGGGGGAAGGAGAGAGAAGAACTATTTAAATGCAGGAAGGAGATGGGCGCAGAGGAGGGTAGTGCACGCTTTGTTCGTACTGAGAGCCCACAATCGCTCCCAGTGGTGCATCTACCGAATAGCCAGTGTCCCTTGCGGAGGACATTTTCCTGACTCTCGTATTAACTTTAATGTGATTCCCTTTATGGTTCCTGTATAACTGGTTGAGGTTTCATTGACACTCTGTGTGATCAAATGGCAAGCGTGTGATGGAGGCACAGTTCTGTTATCCCTTGCTGGGTGCCGCAGACTTCTGAACAGGCGCTTCCCGTGTTTGATGTCTGCCATTTCTCCTTGTCTACAGGTAGGAGAGTTAAAAGCAGAAGCACACCTCTGGGCTACCACGGTTATGGCTCATGCATACAGATGTTCAAAGATGCTGAAAGACAAATAGAAAAAACATCACAGTTCAGTATTTTCTTGAAGTAAGGTAGTTGACTCCTTCTGGTTTGGTTACATGTATTGACACCACCACACAGTGTACCTTCTGGATGAGCTAATCCTTGTTGTGGGATTCACATGTGCATGCCTTCCAGACAGCCAGCACTGAGCAAGGCACTTTCCAAGTGGGCATGAATTCCTATGTGCACATCTTCCTGTTAGAGCAACCATGCCATTTTATATTTCCTGTTTCCCCTGTTTTGACTCTTTGGATGACATTGGTTATAAATGAAGAGCTTTTTGAAGTTGCTGTGTCCTAGAGAAGGAGGGGGGTTAGTCAGCAGCAAAGGATTTCAGAGGCATTAGGAGGCCATTTGTCCTTAGACTCACATACCTGGAATGAAATTGTGGGATTCAAATCTGGGGTGCTCCATACCATGGTCCTAGGAACCACAGGTAAGATACTTGGAGTACTTTAAAAGCAGGGTTCTCAGGCTTCAGCGTGCATGGGAACCTGCCTATGGCCTCGTGAAACTGCAGAGTCTGGTACTGTATGCCTCCCAGTGGACTCTTAAGTCCAGGCTGATGTTACTGAGTATAGAACATGCTCGGAAAAAAGAGGGCTCTGGAATTCTTCCTAGGAAATTGAGTTATCTTCTATGAAAATATCTAGTTATCTTTTATAATTTGTAGGATAGTAGATTTTCTTGGAAAAAAAACCATAAACAACTATCTCATTTCCATTTGGAAATTTATAAGAAAAATAATATATCTGCCTCCCCAGCACTAGTGAGGCTCTGCCTGTAACACCAGGCTCAATGTAGCAAACTTGAACAACAAGGGCCTCTTTAAGGCAGAAATATTCTGTGAAAGATTGACAGCTTAAGGGCTCTGTTCATGGTGAGCAGTTATTGATTGTTCCCAGGTTAGCATGGTGCAGAGCCCTTCTGCAAGGGCATTCGGTTGGAATGGGCTGGGCATAGAAAGGGCAGTGTTCAGCCCAAGATTCTGCACATGAAATCTTGCATCTGCTTACACATGTTCAGTCAGCTCAGAAATTGATGTTTGGAGTTTTTTCTAACAAGATGGCCTTTGCTTTGCAGGTCCCTGGCAGCCAGCATGGTTGTGTGTTGATAATGCACAGAGGATAGAGAACTCACTGTGCTAAGGTAAGGGAGGGGTGTGGGGCACAGATGACAAGCAGGACCAATGTCAGGGTGCCACCGAATGGGAACCAACTTCACTGCATCTTGTGACTTTACATCATTCTCTTAGGTGTATGTGGCAGTGATGTTTATGTTTCAGGGGTCTACAGTGTGAAGCTACAGTGGACTAACTTGCTCCTGGGGAGCATCTTCAGGGCCTTTGGAAACAGTCATAGAGGTCATGTATCAGTTTCTACTGAGTAAAGTAGAATTATGGATATTCCTCCTTTTGTATTGTAAGTCTCTTTTTTCAACATTAATGTAAATGTGTAAACATTGAAGGCTTCAGATTAAGTCTTCTCTTTTTCTTCTGAGCTCAGGTTGTCCTGCCCCTCCTTGTTTTGTAAAAATTCACACCTCACAACTTTGATTTGCCCAAATAGGTTACTGAGTTCAGTTTTTTTATGAACTTTCCTGCTTTCTTTTCTGTCTAGCCATCTTTTTAGAGGATTAAAGGTCCCCACTGGAGAGAAATCATCTCTTTCTCACATGGCCTTTGTAAGTCTGACGTAGATGTAGATGTAGTGATCTGTCCAAGTGAGCTAAGATAGCAGTAGAAACGGCTCCCACTACAAATTCTGACTGGATTTGTTTCTTTGGTGACTTTAACTGTATCATTGTCTCATAGTTCTAGAAGCTGTGTGTTCCACAGTCAGAGTGTGGCTAGACTTTCTGTTTAGCATTGTGAGGAAGGAGAGGCTCCAGTTTGAAATTTTGTTTTCTCAGGAAATCCTTTGCTTTTAGATGATATCTTTCCCCCAATTTTCACATCATATTTCTTCTATGCCTGTCTATCTCGGTGTCATAGGGCATTGGGGGTGATCCTAATGATCTAATATTAACTTCATTATCTCTGTGGGCCCCATTTCTAAAGAAAGTTACATCCACATGTGTAGGCAGCTAAGGCTTTTGCACCTGTCAGAGGGACAAAAGTCAGCCACAGTGCTGTCCAAGTGGCAGTTCTCTCACCATCTCCTAACAAGTCTAGCACCCAGCTTCCTGCGCCACATTTACTGAATGAGTGAAAGGCCATGTTGACCGTGGCCAAATTGAATTAGGAAATTCAATTCAGAGGTGTGCAGGTTTCATACTCACTCTTATCTACAGTGAACGCCTCCTTTCACTACAGTTCAAGTTAAACTCTACTGGAAATGGAGAAGATGCCGCTTTCAAAAGTTCTATAGAAACTGAGTTTAAAAATGCACATACAGCACCTGGCGTGTGAGTGGTCCTTGTTGCCCTGCTGGCATCCAGGATGAACCATCAGTTTGCATACCACCTCCATGAGTACCTCAAGATGTCTTTGCAGCCAATCCAGTGCCACTTAAATTATGGCTGGGTATTCTTCCCTCCCAGCAGCACTGCTTTGCACTTATTAAGTTTAATGTCCTGTTTCCTAGCTTTAATTCATAAATGCTATCCCAAAATGGATCTTCCCTCACAGCACCTTCTCCCATTTCTATGCTTCTCTGGCTCAGATTATTAGAAGTTGCCTTTGGATTTGGGTGTTGGTAAGACATTAAGACACTTATCATCAGGTAGAACTTAATGGCTCTGTTTATTCTTAGAGATGTTTATTTGTAAACTTTTTACTTCGTCTTAATTCAGTGCTTTCTGTCCAAGTTTGCTGTTGTAGAAAAAAAAAATAGCTAAAAGAACTAAAAGGAAGCCTCCTGCTGAGAGTCTTAAAGGGTTGGAGGCGGGGTTTTTCTGCCTAGAATGAGTAGACTGTTGGAGATAAGTGCTTCATGGATCTGCTTTAAGGTGGTAGGCCAAGGCCTAGTTAGGGAGGGTCAGAGCCTGGCTGGGGCCTCCTCAGGGCCACCCAGCAGGCCCATTGGAATTACTTATATGTAGATATTCCCAGCCCACAGGAGTTTCCTTCCCCAGCTGAGGTTGAGGCTGCCCCATGGCCAGGTGGGTGACGTTGGTTCCAACAGCACTGGATGTATAAGCTGGTGGAAGGTAGTGCAATGTGAAATGGAAATAAAAATTCATGTTAGCCTTTTTCCCGGTGATGTTTGTTCTTAGAAAACTGTTAAATCATATAGCAGTTATTGATGGCATGGGTGATGTGTGCAGGCATGGTCCCACCAAATGACACAGAGGAACATACAGCTTCATGTTGATGCTGCCACAGCTGGTTTCTTTGTTTCATCTAAGATGTTGCTGCCATTGGTTTAAGGGCTTCTGTAGCTTTTTCTGTGCACATCTCATTTTTTGGCTTGTTGAGGTTGTCATTAGGACTTCTTTAAAATGAAAACAGTTAAATCAGGGTGATTGTGGGATTATCCTCTGTGGCTATAGGTAGAGCCCAGTGAGCAGGTACATGCTGTTTATCAAAGTCTGCTGAACTAGGACTGTAGCGGCAAAACTCCAGTAATTTTTATTTTAATAACTGAGTCATTTTGTGTGCATCTTTTTCTCCTCTGTTATGGAAATAACCCTGAGACGAGCTCCGAACCCCTGCAGTGTTTAAACCTCAGCTATCTCTCGCCTAGCCTTTCCGCATTCTTCTGTTTCATCAATCTAATATTTGAGAACTTGGTCAGCAATTACTATGGTAGAGTTTTGTGTTTTTTTAAAACCTGTTAAAGGTTATTTATAGTGTTTAGAAAGTATTCTCATTTAGACCGATCTCATTTAAACAATTTGTGTGGGGGATAGATTCTCACTGTTCCTGCTTTCACTTGCTTGTAGATGTCAACAAATCTTTTGTTTTGGGGATAGGTCTCACTCACTGTCCTTGCTTTTACTTGTTGAGGGTGGTCTAGACCTCAGATCTATGTGTTTTTGCTTCTCCACTGCAGGGATTCAACGCATGTGCTGCTAGCCTGGCACAATTATATTTTGAGTCAAGCTTTTATTAAACCTTCTTAGGACTTTTTTTCTACACAAGTTAAAATGGGTACCTAAGTGTGTTCATCTCTCTCTCGGTTTCATTTAAAATCTATGAGGTAAGTGATCCTGAGCTGGAGTGTTAAAGGTGGTGAGGAAGAGCAGAGGACTTTTGGCAGGGTGCTCACACGTTTAGCATTCTCCTCCACTTCTTGCTGTTTCTTGCATGGGTAGCACTAGGCTTTGCCCAATTCCTGTAATTTATGTTTTTAAGTCTCCTCCCTCTATGGCGTCTCCACCACCTCCTCCTCCTCTTCTTGACTTTTCCTTTTCTAGGTTTTTCTCACTTTCCCTTTTGCTTGCTTATTAGTTCATTTACTCATTTATGCATTGCCTTTCCGTCATGTACCAAAAGTTGCTCTGGGAGAAAATGTTGAGCATATTATCATTCAAACAATGATGGGCAGTCACGAGAAAGTGCTGGTGTAATTCAGCCCTATACTTCACATGCCTTCCAAACAGGAAGCAGGACAGTAAAATTGGCCTGAGGGAGTTAGGGAACATTTTTATGGAGAAGATCGTAAAGGAGTAGAGATTTGGAAACTAGAAAAGATGCTGCCATGCGGATGAGCATCATGGAATAAAAAACATTCCAGAGCAGAGGAGATGGATCTGCAGGGAGCTGGGTATACTGTGTACTGCCTGTTGATAGGATATCCCTGGAGCATGCAGTGTACGAGGAGGAGTGAGAATGGATGAGGCTCTTTATGGGGAGGTGGAATCAGATCTCCCTGGTTCTGCTACATGCAGCTGAGCCTGCCTTTCTGTCTCGTGATGCACACAGCAGTTCCTGGCCATGCATCCTGCACATTGCAAGGAGACTGACAGTTGAGAAGGGAGCATATACATCCTCTCTATCACTGGTAGCTCCGTTTCCACAGGAAAGCCAGGCCTCCCCTCACTCTATAAGCCGTGTACTCAATGAGATTTAACCTTTTCTTTCTCAGACACCATTTTCTACTTTTGTCTCTCGGCTTCCATTTTCAAAATCTCTGTGTCCTTCAAGCCTACCTGTGATTTGTATTTTTCATGGAAACTTTACTCCTGACTGATTTTTAACCCCTTCTGAGCTCCAGGATAACTTTCAATGACTTCTCAATCAAAAATTTCATATGCTTCTTTGAGTCACAGGCTATTTTTACAAATGCTGAGTAAGATACCCACACATTGAAGGAAGGGCCTGACATCTAGCCTGTCTATGTCAAAAGATTAGCTTCCCGTGTGTAAGACATTGCAATGAAGATTTTCCCCGAGAACTGAGCAAAACAGAGTTTCTGTAATCTGGGAGGCTCCTACTATGATTGATTAGTTGTCCTGGGAAGATTCAGTGGTTAATGTGCTGTCTATATGCAACTATTGCATAGAAGAATAACTGTCGTGGAGGCATAAGGACTGCATTGAACAAAAGGTCGACATAGTGCAGGAAAGATTCAGGTTTAAGTGGAAATGTAATGGACCTCCGTAAGGTTTCCACATGGGAAGAGGATACTCAGCCATTAAGCCCCACGGGACTGTCTGTGACACTGAGTAACAAATGGCCCAACAGGTGAAAGCACCTGTATTGCATTAAAATTATTATATGAAATGACTTCTGGAAAACTTGATTCAATTTAAGTCTTCTCAGTTCCAGATCTGGAGACAATCACAAATTCAAAAATGTATTTATGAAACTGTGTTGCCACTGAACTCAAAAGACCATAATTGTATTATCTGAGATCTTGAAAAGGGTAAACATGAGTAACTGTAAAGAGATATTGATTAAAGAAGTAATATGAACAGGAATAATGGAATTAAAGTAATTGAGGCAATATTGGGCCTAATGGACCTTCTTCCTTAGTGCTTTTTTTCTGCCCTGGCATTGAGTTGGCTCTAAAGTCGATTGGGCTGTGTGCATCGAAGAAAGACAGGATGGAAGAATGAACATTGCTGTCTATAAAAAAATCAATCTGTTGTTCTTAAGGAAGAGCATCAATCAGCCTGTGAAATCAATTAGCTGTGTTTTTTTTTTCTTTTGCATTAGTTTATAACATAATGAGACAAACGATGATGAGACAAAACTATGCGCCTTAAGCGTAGTAGATCTCAGTAGACTTTCCTTGTGTTGATGGAAGGCTGGATAACTGGGATTTAGTGTAAAAATGAATGGGTGCAAGTCCCTTTGTTAACGTGAATATCCCCCTGTTCTGTTGACAGCCTATATCTGTGATACTGTAAAGGCAGCTTACTCAAGTCGTTGATTCTTGCTCAGAGATGAGTTCTGTCACCTTTCTCCTGTTGGCAGGCCAGGCCAACTTTGGTGACCTTGTATCTCCAGTCATTCAGTGTCGTAAGTGGCTTTTTGGAAATCCTGAATTTCATAACTGTGTTGCACTGAAAGAGTTTACATTTTGCAATATCACTTTAATGGCAGAGCTCTCTATTTAGGGAACATCAGAGCATTCTCCTTGTCTACTAGGCTCTGGCTTGTGCTTTAGAATGTATTCCCTATGGCATTGATTAAGATTGCTTCCAGTCCTTAACATTTAACCTCCACCAGCTCCTGCTCCTGTAGGTGTAACAGAACCGGCCTTCCATTGTTTTATTGTAGTTTGGATATGTCTGTTGTTCTACTTAAAAATCCTTCTACATGTATGCATGCACACATGCACACATACATACTTACATAGATATAATTAAAGTTAGTTCTCCTTCAGGCAGCAGTGAGTTTTTTGTTTGTTTTATCAGCACTCTTAGAAAGAAAGTCATTTCAGTGGGATGGATGACACTGGCACCAGGGGACTTTTAGGTGCAAAATATACAACTTTATTTTTTTAAAAAAAACTTGTAGTAAATTTAATAACCATAATATTTTCAGTCTCCATAAGTGTATAATTTTAAGATCTGAACATCACTCAAATGTGAAGCTTTCTATCTCTGTTCAGAAGATTTTATTTATTTAAATACAACTGTATCTAGATTAAGTACAATTTGGATTGTGTTGAACTAAAGTATTTACAAACGTTCCAATGTGTTGATGCTCTACCTTGGTGATAATGGAGACTCTTAAGAAACTCCTAGCAGCTGTGCTTTGTGAAGAAGAATTTTTCTTTCTTATGTGAAGAACCCCGATGTATATAGTCCTCAATCAGTTAATCATACTCTGTTGTGCATAGTGCAACCTCTGCAGAGAAATGTCTAGAAGCTCCAGTTTTCAAGACTGAATTGAAATCACTTTTCCTCTTTTGCATTGGCTGTTACCATCTCATTGTCTTGTCTGATGGAGTTCACTCCCAATGCCCTCTTTTAGGCCAGTTATCAATGCAAAGAATTCTTTGAGGATTTCCCACAATGCACAATTCATTGTTAGGGCAATGGATGTATTATTACATAAGAAGAACATGCAGTTACCAAATTGAGTTTCACCTAAATGCCCTAATCTTACCCCTAAACACTGGATCTTATTTTAATGTTGAAAAAGATGAGTAATCTCAATGTTAAAGGAGTCTCAATGCCAAAGGCTAAACACTGACTGAGAGGTTTGAGGCTAAAGATAAATATGGATGAGACTCAGGCTTATGACAAATAAAACAACAGTAAATCTAAAGATACCAAGCTTTATTTTTTAATAAAAGCCAAATGAGAAGCTGAAATTAAAGAGAACTGTAGCTCATGTTGATGTCACTTAATGCCAGCCCATTGTCACTGTGGTGTCCTAAAGAAGAATTCAGCAGGAATACTTAAGTGTGAGGGTGAGTGGGCCTCTTTCTTGTGTCTTCTTTTGGGCTCTTTTCCTTCTGTTGGCTTGTTTTTTCCTATTCTGGTGTGTTAATTTATTTTTTCTTGTATTATTTTATTATTCCTTAGAAGCTTGTTTGCTTTCTAATGATGGATAGAAAGGAGATGGATTCAGGTGGGAGAGGAGGTGGGGAGGAACTGAAAGGTGAATCCATAATCAAGATATATTATGTGGTAAATTATCTATTTTCAATAAAAGGGAAAAATTCAAAAAGTGACCCCCTCCCCAAACATGAATACGTATGTTACTCCTGACCCTTATGAAACATAATTGAAATGATTTTTGAGTGAGTTTTCTTAAAGGACCACACCTATGAAAACAAATGAGTCAACACCTAGCACATTTTGGAAGTTGGGATGAAGAAGGATGAGGTGGTGACTTAAGGGCTGAGAAAGTGGACTTTTTAATTTGGTAGAGAACAGAGGAAAGTGTCCCAGTTCTGGAGTGAAAACCTCTGCAAACACTCACACCTGAAAATCAGGAATCCTCCTGAGCCACAGACTTCCTGTTTAGTTTCAGGTTCTCTACCCTTATGTATCAGCAGATGACTAGGGAATCATTGAACTTTAAGGAAATCTTCTGTCCTGAGAGGCAAAAACTAAAGCATGTAGTCAGGACAAGCAAACTTGAAGAAAACAGAAATTTGTAAGAACTAGTCTTCTCAAAACAAAACAAAACAAAAACAACCCCCCAGAGAGATAAAACAAGATTTCCAGCTATTGACTACACAAAATTAATAAAGATTAAAGATACTGCTAGGAGAATTTCTTAGAATGTGAGTTAATGTAGAAGACATTCCAAAAATAAATAGGTTGTTGATAAGATCTGTTAATGAGGTTCAATATCCAGAAATAGCAACATCAGAGGGAGAGAATATGGGTTATAACATTGAGAACTATCTAAGGGAAACTCAACATTTCCTACATCCTACAACTAGATAGAGGACTTTTGGGATCAAAAGAGAAAAATCACAAAATTGTGAAACTTTATAAATCTACATTGTGTTCCAATAAATGTCAGTATCTACTAATAAGTAATGGCACAAGGTGAAAGCTAGGTGAAAAAAATACCCAAGGTGAAGGCAGAAGACATCTGAAGGCACAGCTAAGTAATGAATGTTGGATCAACTGATCTAAATTGTAGTGGGTGGAGAGGTTCAGGAGAGACTTAAAAAGTCTAAAGAGCTAGGAGAACATTTGGAGGAAACAGTAAATCCATGGGAAACTACTCAGATAGCACAATGATTGGAAGACTCTATGTAAGGCAGGAAAAAAATATGTAAGCATGGAATTCTGTGTGGTCTTGATACTAAAGCCCATGACTTAAGTATTGGCACAGATGGCAAGTATGCTGCAACCCATAAGACTTCCAAAAATAATCCATTCATATTGAGTGTGGGCATAGAATGCAAGTATGGTACAATCCATAAGAATTTCAAAAATAACCCATTCAAGTTTAAATCATTACATTCAAATCTTAATTTTTCCATATGTACACACACACACACACACACACACATACACACATATATATATGCATTTGTGTGCATGGCATGCAGTTCTCATGGTATGCTTGTGGAAGTCAGAAGACAACTTGGAGGAGTCTGTAATGAGTTTTTCTGTCCCACCAGCTAGCTCTCAAATAATGACATGAAGACTTTTTAATTATGAAAGCTCAGCCTATAGCTTAGGCTTATTCTTAACTAGCTTAAATTAACCCATTTATATTAACTTATATTCTATAATATGGCATTACCTTTCTTCCATCTTTCACCTCCTGTTTCCTCTCTTGTCTCCTGTCATCTCCTGTGCACCTAGATTCCCTCTTTTCTTCCTTTCTTTCCCTGGAAACCCCACCTATACTTCCTGCCTAGCTATTGGCCATTCTGCTTCTTATCACACCGATCACAGCAACCCACCTTCACACAGTGTACAAATATCCCACAACAGGAGAAAGGTATTTTCTTCCATTGTGTGGGTTCTGGGAATCAAACTCAGATTGTTAGACTTGGTGCAAGCCACCTTCACACTCTGGCTTGTATCGCCACCCTCTTGAGAATTTAACTTAAGCTTTTTGATAGATATATATTTTCAAAGATTGTTTTCCCTCAAATGGCGAAACACAATTTCTCAATTAACACTTGAGTGATTGTCTCTTAGATATTTATTTATTTATTAGTCACTGTTGTGGTTTGGCTTCTAAATATTCCCTGAGAGTACATGTATTGAAGATTACATCCTAAGCTGTGATGTCATTGGGGCTGACAGAGTCTTTAAGATATGGGCAATATTTGGTGGGCAGTAATTGGGGGCTTAACGTTAAAAGATATTGGGGCCCTGGACATTAATCTTTTCTTTCTTCTTTCTGGCCATGAGTCCTTCTCTGTCATCATCCATCCTACCACGGTGCATTGCAATGCAACTGGCCCCAGGCAACATGGACAACTGTCCAGTCACTGAAACCTGGGATGATAGAGTAAATTCTTTTTAAGTCAGTTATGATAGATATTTTGCTATAGTATCATAAACCCTACTGACACAATCAGTGTTAGTGAAACATTATACAAGCAAAAATTTAGAATAACAACAAAAAAATCAACTTATCTTACTACTGTTTCAAATTCTTCAACAGTTACAATTATAATTAAAAATTTGATGGGTTTGTTTTTTTCCTTGCTAACCAGCAATTCAATGGAGTCCAAAGCCAGTTGAATTTCCCTGTGAAGCAATTATGAGTTAAAGGAGTGAATTATACTCAGTGCAAAAAAGTATCTGGGACCTAGGATTATTACAAATAAGGTAATAGTAAATCTAAGGATAGCAAACTTCATCTTTTAATAAAAAAGCCGAATGAGAAGCTGAAATTAAGGAGAACTGTAGCTTGCATTTCTGATTTAATGCTTTCCTGCTGTCTGTGGCGCGTCCTCTGAGGAAAGGTAGTGGGAACATTGGTAGGCACTCTGGAAGTACATTAGCTGTGAAAGAAGAAAGGGCAGGGAGCCTGCACATGGGAATACTGTGAGGAAGGGCCCAGGATGCTGTGTGGAAGGACCTGTGAGCACTGCTCATTTGGAGCCCTTCATATTCAGTGCAGAGATCTGAAACAATGGTGCCTTAATTCAGTGCTCAGCTAATGGCTGCTGATTTGTTCTCATTTTTCAGGCTTCTGATATGTCCTTAGAATCCTCACAGAGGTGTTGTGCTTTTAGCCCGAGGTCTCTGTGCTTCATTTTTCTCTTTGTTCTTCAAACACATGCTTTGCCTCACCCTGCTTCATCTCCTGCGAGGCTCAGCATAAAGTATGGTACACTCTGAGTAATTTGGAGGAATCTCTGACATGCCTTGATGATATCAAACCACTCAAAATCCTGGAAAACAGCCCCAGCGTGTGTTGGCAGAAGATTAAGTCAGGTGAACTTTAAAGTTTTAACTTAAAAAAATTTACATTTTTACCAGTGATGATTGAAGAACATTGATATTCTTCCCGCTTGCATCACTGATTACAATCGCAAATAACTTGCAAAAAGTTCCAGAATGTCTCCTAGCTTCTTTGTTTAGAGTAGGGTGTTATTTTTACCTATTTCATGGCTTCTAAATATTAAAAACACCTTACCAAAAATATCTCCAAAACTATATGTAACATGTTTACATCATAATGAGAAGCATTTTCTGATATGTGTGTCTAACACTGGCTTACTTGCGGTTATATTCTAAGAGAATTTGCCAAGAAGTTTAACATTTTAAGAGGTTTCTTATTTAAGACATCATTATGAGAAAAGGTAAAAATAGAGGTGCTTTCAGATGAGGTCAGGATAGTGATTTTTAGTACAGCTAGTTACTATCATTTTGCATCAGGATTTGCTGGGTGTGAATCCAAAACGATCTGAATCAGGAAAGGTGGAAAACCATGGTAAGCTAGTTATTTGAAGATGGAATCCAAGACAGTCATCAACCCTTGAACTTTCCCAATGACAAATGAAAGGGTACCATTTGTAATCTTACAAAAGATCTGTTCTGGGTGGAGACCTAAAAGAGAGCATGAACATACAGCTGCAAAATGGGAGCTGGGGTTTCCTCAGTATGTAGTAAGTAGAATGGGTATGACAGACAGGCAGGGGAAGTAGATGGGATGGTGGGTGGAGGGTGGTGGGTGTGGGGAGGTGAGCATATTTGGAAAGGAGAGGGTAGACTTGCATATCTCAGGTGGAAGTTTAATTTAAAGAGAAACATTTGAAGCGATTGAGGATAAATGACACGATCAAAATGACATTTAGGGTAACACTGTGGACTGTGAACAGAAAATTAGAGGAGGAGATGCTGATTTCAGGAGCAGAAGGGCTGTAGGGAGGGAGAAGACAGGTCTGACAGGAGTCATGTGGCCACTGATAAAGACACATTACAGAAAAGCATTGCTGTCTTGGAGAAAACTCTGTCTACAAATCTAAAATTAACTAATTAGTTAAATTTAAAAATGGAAAAAAAAATCTAAGATAGCCAAAGGATTATCCTGCAAAAATCTAAACACCTTCTGGAACAGACCACTTCTCTTTTCAGTCTTGACAACAAACAGTTTTCAAAGGACAGAAACTGATCAAATCAGTTCACTCTGAGAGGATGCCTTCCCATCCTTTATGATCTTAGCCAGCTTCCAGGAGATCCCCCTAACCTGGACAAATAAAAGAGTGCAGTAATATCAGAGGTCAGGGGAGGAAAGGTCTGGGAACCACCTGTGAACACAGGTCATCAGATGCAGGTGTGTATATAGACAATCCCTGATGGCCTTCAGAAAGAGAGAGGCAGAACTCATTTTCATATTGTGATATTGTGAGCTGCTTCATGGAGAGTCCAAAGGTCAAAAGACGGAAGGTGTGGTTGGCGTAGCATTAAACCATGAGCTTGCTTGGCTAAGCTATAACCAGACATTTGCTTCATTAGAGTAGGTAGTCTGATTTGTTGTTTTAGACTCTAAATGGAGGGGTGGTGTCATTTGTTCAGTGTAGCATCTATAGATAATTCATGGTGTAAACACAAAAGCAGAAAGCCTCAAGTTTACACGCGTGAGCATGTGTTCAGACACCAACAACATTTCCATAGCCTGTCTTTTACAAATGAAATTCTTAGTCTAGAATAACTGTTCTTTTAAAAAATTATTTCCTAAAAGTTATTTGTAGGTTTGCGTGTGTGCATGTGCTTGCCTGTATTATCTGAGTCTCATTATGAGTAAGTGCACATGGAAGCTGTAATTTCAGATCCCCTGGAGCTGGAGTTATACAAGGCTGTGAGATGTCCAGTGTGCATGCTGGGAACCAGACCTCACTCCTCTGGAAGAGCAAAAGTGCACTATTGATCCATTTGTCTAGACCTCAACATTTCTTTTTTTCAAAGATCTTGTTTATATTTTATGTCTCTTATGTCTCTCTGTGTCCTCATGTGCCTGCAAAGGCTAGAAGTGGGTGTCAGGGCCCTTGAAGCTAGAGTTAGTCTTTGTTCACCTCCCAATGTTGGTGCTGGGTACTGTACTCCGGGTTCTCTGGAAGAGCAACAAGCATTCTCCACCACTGATTCCAGAACTGGGTGAATTTATTTAAATGAGTATCAGACAGTAAACTTTCAATCCAAAGTGCAACAGTTACTTATACCAAGAAAACATTAATTTTCACATTGCACTTAAAATCACTCAACTCTGACCCCCATATCATTTTTATAACCCCTGTGGTTAAAAAAATATCCTGGAGAAGGCTCCACCAATAAATGATTTCAGTACTTGAGCTCAGTTCTCAGAACCAGTACAAAAACAAGGAAAACAAAGCACAAAACAGAGGTAGAGTCCTGTGCTTGTCATCCCAGCTCTGGAGAGGTAGAGACATACAGATCCTGGAGGCCTGCATGCTGGACAGCTGGCCTCATTGGCAATTCCAGGTTCCAGAAAGAGGTCCTGTTTTAAACCACAAGGTGAAGTTCTTTCAAGGTCAGTTTTCTCATAGCTTATATACACAGCAAGTAACAAGAAAGACTGGGAGAGGCTTCACATTTATATTAGCCACTATCCCTATTGAAAATGAATCTATTAACTGTTCTCTCGTAGTGTGTGTATATGAATCATGTGTGTGTGTCTATACCTATACACAGAAGACTGGATTGGAAGGAACTGGTAAGTCCAAACCTCACAGCCTAGATCATAGATAGTAAGGAAACCTTGGCAGCAATTGGTATTGCATAGAATCTGAACTCTGCAGTGGATATAGGCAGGTTGGAGGCCAGTCCTGGGTTTCCATGTTCCAGCCCCAAGGCACAATTTCTTCATCTCCTGGAAACCCAGGTTTTGCTTTTAATACTTTCAGTTGGTTTGACAAGGCTCACTCATATAGCCAGAGTTGGTTCCTTTGCCTGACTTGAATTGATTACAGATGTTAATAACAGCCACAAAACACTTAAGGGCTGGAAAGATGGCTCAGTAGTTAAGAGCACTGGCTGTTTTCATAGAGGACCAGAGTTCTGTTTCCAGCACCCACATGGAGGTACTAGCAACCATCTGTAACTCCAGTTCCAGGGATCCACCACTCTTCTGGCTCCTGAATCTACTATATGCACAGAATTACATGCAGGCAAAATACCCATACAGATTAAAAAATAATACACAACAACATCTAGCCTGCTGTTGGAACCCAAAACTCCTAGAGCCGAGGCAATGCATAGCACTTATCACGGCACAGCTGCAACCTTCATTGTGCTTGCAGTGTAGAGCTGGTTGCGTTTTGCCTCATCAGTGTTTTCACCTTGATAGCAGAATTCTGATCCTTTCCTTGACGCAGTAATGGCAGTTTTATTGATGTTTTTAATTTTTATAGCAATTTGCAACTAAAATAATATTTTTGAAAATCTAGACAATGTCAGCATCTTTTCTCTGTCCCATGTAAAGCCAATGGCCTCATCTGCCTCACCTAATGAATTGATCTGAGCATGAATTATGTGAAAATTGGGTTGTTATTTGTTTTGTGGCAGGGTCTTATGTTGTTCAGGCTGAGTTTGCATTCAGTATGAATAGCCATGAATGACCTTGAACTGTTGATACTCGTGGGATACAGTGTACACAGTGCTGGGGATTGAACCCCGGGGTTTGTGTGTACTAGGCAGGCACTTTGCCAACTGGGCTATAATACATTCTCCACCTGGGTGATGTGAATCTTGGCAGGACTAGGTTATTGACTTCAAGAGTTCTGCAGTGAGACTGCTCAGCTGACTTCATGACAGTCACATGGGATATGGGAGTTAATATTTTCTGGGAAGAATTTTAATGTTAGAATTTACTGTCTTTTGCACATATAAATTTGAAGCCTTAATGTTATGCTCTTCTGGTTATTTGCATTTAATATGCATGCAAATTCACAATGTATACTATATGCTGAGAACATAATTTATAAATCGGTACTTTCCCTGGTTGTTAGCAATTTTGGCCGCTTTAAAAATTAATGCTTTGAAGAAATATATGTTTGCAAATTTATTTGTAGTATCTTTAGTTTCCTGAAGAAAAAATATATTGTATGTTCTCTACAAGCGAGGCAGACCTCTGCTATAATGTCCCCTGTGTTTAAAAAAGTTGTGCACAAAGGGAAATGTTAATATGCTTTTATTTATCTTTCCTGTAAATGGGTTTGGATTAGATGTTACAGAGGTTTGCTTCCAGTAACAATGCTGAAAAATATGTTCCTAAAGTGTGATTGCAATGTATAGCATCCTGATGTAACTGGGGGTGAGTCACTGCCGAACACAATTGGAACATTTGGAGTAAGAGAGGGCATATTATACTTGTAGGTGGGAGACGATCCCTTCACAACATCATGGAGAGCAAGAGCATCTCAGAGAGGGCTCTGGGGCCTCTCAGGCTGCCTTTTAGCCTTGTTGTCTTGGCAACTAAAACACAGCTATCCATCCTTTCCCCAGGCAGGGAGGGAGCACCAGTCATCCTTGATTCTGCAGTGACCTTTTCTCCTCCCCCTTCCAATCTGTCTTGAGGATCTGCCATGCATCTTCAGGGTAACTTCAGATTTTCTCTTCCCTGAACCTCTTCAACCAGTCACCAGATTCTTTTCCTTCCCTTTTGGACCATTAGAACCTCATCACTGAATCCTGGCTGTTTATATGCTTGACTCTTCCATCATCTCCCAGTAAGGCCTCCCAAACCTTCCTGTCCAGGATAGAAATCAGGTCATTTTAACTTGGACCCCGAGGACACGTTGTCTACGAGGTGCAGCCACTCACCACCTTCTGGCAGCCTATGAAGGATCAAGTTGTAAACCTTTCACTACTTAGTCTCCTTCCATTCCTTTATCTGCCCCAAGGACCTCTCTGCATTCTGTGTCTCTAAGTTGCCCTATCCTTCCCTCAAAATCCCTGCTCTTAAGTGGTAACAAACACCGGCTCTCAGCTGACACCTTCTGTTGGTGGAAGTGTCACTGGCACTATATGATCCGGAACTTTGTGTGAACCCAGGACTAGTGGTTGCACAGACTGAGCCAAGTTCAGCAGTCCTATGGGCGGTGACTCTGTGTGTAGGCGAGGGCCCTGTAATCCTGCAGCCTGGCAAAGGGCAGGAGTCCTGAATTCCTGGTGCTCTCTTAATCATAGGAGTGAGTGCAGAGAAGAGATAGTGAAGATGGGAGCAAGATGTCTTGATTTTTCTCATTCATTTGTGGGCCAGGGTCATCGCAGATGACTCTACAGCTAGGTGTTCTATGGACCTTGACTCAGAGGATGTGTGACAGTCGAGGGCCATCAGAATTAAGAATCCTGCTGAATCAGGAGGGAAAGCTTGTTTAAAAATCATGATACAGAATCCTGCTTTTGAATTATAGGACAGTATGTGATGGGTTTGATGTTAACTACTTAGTGAAAATAACCCCAATTGTGACAGTTGGCATTTAAAGTCGTTTTGCTTCCTGACTCTTTTCTTGGCATTTCCATTTCCCCCTTTCTACCTATCCACTGTCCTTCCCTTCTTCCTTTCTCTTCACCCCTTTTTCTTGGGAAAAAAAGCCATAATAGTAGCTAATAAATGTAAGGATATTGTGACTGGCTCAGAGATGCATTTTTTTTTTTTTTCCTGCTAGATGGTGTGGTAGGCAACTCCAACCTCAGAGTACCCTCCTAATTGTCATAGAAAATTTATGGACATGAAAGCCACACCGTAAGTACAAGAAACTTGAGCCTACTCTCTTTTGGACATGCTCTGATCACTCCATGGCTTAGAATTACCAGAGATGTTTGATTGAGGGGGCCATGCTGGGGTCCCTAAGAGAATGCCAGGAATGAGACAGTTTTCTAGAGGCCTGACTGAGTCATGGGGTCTGGATGCCAAGGGATCAGAGGAGTTTGAAGATTCTTTTCATTAAATTAGCACACATTAACCCCCTCAACAATAGACACCCCTTACAACACAAGAAATCGGGGTGGGCACACCGTGGCCCTAGGAAATGTTCAGGCTGCTTCTTTAAGGCCCAAGGGTTAAGAAGCTTTTGGGATAGGGTTTCTCCCTATAGCTCTAGCTGTTCTGGAACTCACTCTGTAGACCAGGCTGGCCTGTAACTCAAAGATCATTCTACTTCTGCTGGGATTAAAGGTGTATGCCATTGCACCCAGCTCTAAGGCTAGGAGATTTAAAAAATATATTTTAAAATAGTTGTTCTTAAAAAGAATATGCCACAAAGAAATGTGTGGTCTGATAAGCTAAAAGCATTATTGTCTGGCCCTTGACAAATAATGAAGACTGATTCCCATAAAGAACTTATCAGCAATGCTCAAAAGCTATTTGGGTAGCCCTGTTTTGAAAAAGCAAGAGCCAAGGTTTGGAACTGGGTTCCATGCTGGCTGGGCCTTGAGGTTGGTGTTTTGGAGGACATTATTTGCCAGAGAATGTCACCTTTGTACTGATGAGACCTGTATGTGGGTCTAGATCTATGAAGTAGAGGAATTCATGGGAGAACTGGGACGAGAGTCAAGGTCTGCTGCTAATTTGTGGATGGCACTCAAAGGATTCCTACTTACCGAAGTCACAGCACGTATGAGCTCAGTAAGCAGGGAGGGGGTGGTTTTCAGTTCACATTGTGTTTTGTAATTTACAAAGTGTTTCTCATTTTGTAATTGTGAAAACCTTCTGAGGCAGGGAGAGTGAGTGTTACTGTTGACCTCAATTTATAGAGAAACAAGGATTGATCTCTGGTCAGACAAGTGTCTTCTTCAAGGTCATACAGTTATTATATGGTAGAGTCGGAAATCAAATCCGGATATCCTGGCTCTAAGACTTCAGAAGCAATAAATTCTCACTGCTCAGAGTGTCAACCCTACATGCTCAACATGGAAGTATTCCTACTCAGTATTGATTCAGTATGCTGTGAAGTTCATTGTGTTAACATGGGAAGCAATAGGAATGAGTAGGGGTCCTCCAGGGCTGGCATGATCTGGTTTATCTCAGCTCAGACGCTTTCCCATGCAGGGCAGTGGATGTGGAAGGGGCTGTCAGCAGATATCAGAGGCAGTTGCAATGTGCCCAGTTGTCCTTGCAGGTCTAGAAATACTGGGGCCGTGGAGTACCAGAATTCTGTCTCTTGCATGAAGACCTTGTAAGAGAGGAAAGTATGAGATGTTGTATCAGCTGAAACAGAATCCTTACTAAATTGAAGCTGTTTTCCCATTCATGTTGGACCAAGGTGCTACTCAATAAATAAACTGAGTGGCCTGCTTTCTGCATTTGTGATTCACTACTCAAAGACTATATTCCTATGTGATATGATAGGAGATAGGCTTATATCCCCTTAACTCACCACCTCCAAACTTGGGTTTGTTTGTCAGGATTAAATTCACAATGGAGCCAACTGAGGTCCATAGAGATAATGGTGCTCCAAGTGTGAGCCAGAGCAGCAGATACTAGAGCCCATGTCACTGATAAGTGCTGCAGCACTGGAAGATTCATCTTGGGAAAGGCAAGCAGCCTTTTCAGGGACTCTAATTCCATTCATATTCAGCCAAGGAGAACAGCATTCCTAGGGAGAATGATGGCCAGGGGCTCTGGGACAGTGCTGCCTTTACACTGTTCATAAAATATGTTAAAAAATAAAGCCTTAAAAGTCATGTTTGTGAGGAGCGAGGACAGGAGAATGAAAGCAGCAATTCACAGTGTACTTATTCTTGCAGCCAGAAGTGGTATCAATTTTTAAGCATGGTATGTCTTGTCTCCTGCAGATTCTTAGCGGGGGAAGGGCATCCGTGGGCTAGTGTCTTACAAGCTGTCCTGGAGCTTTGCCTGTCTGGCTCCTTACACCTTTCAGATATTAGCTCAAGTATCACTTCTTGGAGAGCCTTACACCTACCCGGTCTGCAAATGCAGACTCATGAGCTCTGGCCTTGCTGTTTTCTACCTCATAATCCTGCCATATTTTCTCCATGGCACTGGTCACTGTTGACAATTAATTTATTGATGCTTTTTTTAGTGTCTATCTGCTTCCTCCAGACTGTGAGCTTCATGGAAGTGATAGCTAACTGCTGCTCTGACTTACTGTGGAGTTGTGGGACATAAAAACAGTGTCTGGCCTTTACTTAGTAAACCCACCTAGGGAGTAAATGAATGTGTGAATGGATGGATGGATGGATGGATGGATGGATGGATGGATAACAAACTTATGTTTTCATGTTACTAAGTTCCTTAGTGCAGTACCTAGCACTGGATTGAGCATCACACCACAGGTCTAAATACAAATGTCTTCAGTGCTACATTTCTTAGTGAAGAAACTGAGGAAGACTATTCTCCAAATAGTAGCGGCCACTCATGTTCTTTAGTTTGTGGTACCCAGGCATCTTTAAAGCCAGCAGTAGTGTGGATGAAGTTGTTCTCATGGGTCTCCGGTCACCCAAAAAGTTCTCTGCTTTTAAGGATTAAGGTGGTTAGATTGAGTTTATGTGGATAATCTTTGAGTAATCTCAGAGTTCTTTAATGTTAATCACATCTACTAAGTCTTTTTTACCATGTGAGGTGTCCTGTGTAAACTTTAGAGGGTAAGATTCTGGACATTTTTTGTATGAATGTGTATGACATCATTCTTCTTTCACATGTGTATCCAAAAACAACAACAAAAAACAGTGTATGGATGCTCAAGCCATTGCCTCATTTCTCTTCCAGGGTATGTGCTCAGTCTTTAAGGTATTCTCTCAGTGAGAATTAATTGTGATGATTTCATACTCCACAAAACAATTTTTGTTTCTAGTGGTAAAATTGGTCTAGCTTGGAGACCAGATTGCTAAACAAAATGGGACCTGTGGCCAGTGTCTCCAGAGAGGACTCAGGGACAGCTGTAGTGATAAAACCATTTTAGGAGATAATACGTGTTGTGTTTATGGCTATTTGAGAAGTTTAAGTTAGTATTTACAGTCACCTTGTAATTGGAAGTACTATTTTATCCTCATTTTAGAGATGATGAAACTAAGACACAGATGATTAAAAACTCTAGGTGCCCTGGCTCTGTGTGCTGCTTTCTAACCACAATGCTTCTCTGCCTCTCATGGGGAAATTAGTGAGCAGCAGAAGGAGCCTATGAAAGGGTCAGCGTTATTGCTGAAGTACAGAGCTTCAATTTTTATGTACATGTGTGCATTGTTAGGCCTTCATGGTTTATATCTTGGGGATCCTCAGAACTCAAAGCAGATTCCGCTATGATCAGACATAGCTACCTATCCTCAAAGCCTGGAGCTATAGAAGATGTCTTTACCTGGGAACCACCCAGCCCAGGGACATTCCCCCTCAATAGCTGGCATGAGTGCCTCTTTAATGTATGCCCTGCTAAGGTTTTACCTGACTCCCATGTTCTGTGAAATAGAGAGAAGTCCTGACCTTGTTTGCTAGGCCTCAGCCTTGGTCAGCCACTTCAACACATGGCGCCCCTGTGAAGAGAGTATCTAAACAGCATTGTCTAGCTCTCTAATGTGAGAAATGAGCACCGAGTGAGCACCGAGAACTGTTCTGTTGGCTATGAGTGTCCCCTGAGTGAACGGGGTGAAGAGGGGAGCACATATCGTAACCTTGGAGTCCTGATGCTGCCTGGCTTTGGTCACCCTGAGCTGAACGGGACAGCATGATTGAGATTGGAAATCATCTCTGCACAGCTTCCAAGTGGGACTGGCTGATTGCTGGAATTCTACAGGTCAGCCCATGAAAGCATGTAATCCATCAGGGTTAGGGAAGGATAGCTGGTCTTTGGTGTATATACCAGGACTTTAGTAATCCAACTGAGGTTATTTTGATAACAGAGCGTGGTTAGGCAATCCCATTTCTGTTTTTCTTTTTGGATTTTTTTCCTCCTCATTTTAAAGTTGTTTGGCAGTTTTATACATTCATATGTAATTTTTTTTTTCCATGCCGCCGCCATTCCCTCCTCTCCCCACTGGTATTTTTTTCTGTGAGTCTCCTCCTAGTGTGATGTCTTTTTTCTGTATGCGGCCCACTGAGTTTAGTTTCTTGTATGAGTATGAATGGGAAGAAGTCGGGCAATCTGTGTCTTCACCACTGAAGAACGTGACACCCTTCCCCCAACAAGCATTGCTAGTCCTCTCAGGTGAGGCGGGGCCTCCTAGGGTCCCCTCCCTCATCCATGATGAAATATTGATGGACCCAATCAGGTTCAATAACCACAGCTCCTATGAATTCATTACTATGATGGCTATGTCATGTTCAGAAGACATTCGTTTGTCGTACATGCCCTCATCCTCTGCCATCTCACATTCTTTTTACCTCCTCAGCTGAGATACTCCATGAACTTTGGGGGAGGTGCTGTCTTCACTGGGGCCAGCATTCCACCATCTTATTCTTGGCTCTTTGGCCTATTATGGGTCTCTGTTGTGCTACCAGCAGCTACAGTGTTATGTAAAGGCAATGCTAATCTATTGGTGTAAACAAGATATTTAGATGGCAAAATGATGTTAGGCAGATCAATAATAGTAGGTTTGTTCCTAGAGCCTGTGACTTCTTCAGCTAAGGGTTATTGACTAGTTTTACAGAACCAAGTACCAGTTCTTTCCTATGGAGTGGGCCTCAAATCCAATAGGATGGATTTTGGTTGCCCCATAACAGTTGTACCACTATTACACTAGAAGCTGTATCTTGCCTGTTAGGTCATTTATTGTAACTCATAGGGTTCAGAGATAGGTAAGACTGCTTATGACTTATTTATTTTTCCTAGTAACATGTATAATACTTTCTGGGATCATGAAGACTACCACTATGAAGAATGCTTCCAGCTCAGCTACAGCTGTAGAAAATGTGACTAAACTTTTCAATGTTTTTAGCAATAAGGTTTTATTACCAACTAGTGGCAAGACTATCGAAAACCTTCTGTGGGTCCTGCCCCAGACAGGTTTTCTCTCAGGGCTTCAGGAACATGCCCTTCTGCCGGTGGGGTGAGTGAGTGTGTGTGTGTGAAGATCTACTGGAATCTCTTCTCAGGAATCAAACTTGGAGCAATTCCTTTTCAAAACATCTTTATTGGCACAGGGATGCCACAACACAACACTACATGATGACAACAATGAAGGCATAGGTCTTATATTGGCCAATCAGGCTGGGCCTCTGACAAGGCCATAAGAGCCAAGGTTGCTAGGTGACTGAGTAAACAATGAAAGGGACCTTGCAGTTCTTTGATCTGCTAAAGCACCTTCCCTAGGAGAGATTTTGTGAAGGCTTAATTTGCATCCTTAAACTTTCCAGTTAGGATCTGTTAATGAATCCAGGTGCAAGAAAGCCTTAGAAAGCTTTTGGGGTCAGTTAGGTCAGGATAGCTCTCTTATCAATAGGGGTGGTGACTTTAGAACATATCATTGAGTTATCTTGTCTGTGGCTGCCCTTGGATGCCTGAGAAAAATTTCAAATGAGTTACTATGTTTACTAGCAAGAGTTACCACAGGGAAGGCAGACAGTAAGTCTACTCTGGGCAGGGGGAACAGAGGTCTGGAAGACCTTCTCTGTGTGACTGTTTTCACATAGAGATAGGGGCACATATCTATGAATTCCAAGAAAATAACAGATGGAGGGGGCTGCCTTCACATACAAAAATTCTCTGCAGGAAGCAGTTAGGTGCCTTCAAAGACAATTACCACCAAACTCCTTGAGCCTTTGGCTTTACCTCCATCAGGTCCCTTGGCTCTGATGGATCAGCCTTGTTGGTGCCAAACAGTTCCTACTTAGTATCTCTATGCCCCCCCCTGCAAGACATTGAATGATGATACTTTTCTTTAATGGGTTTGTATCTAATTGCTTAGGCATAAATGGCAGATATCTATTGCATGATAGAACATGAGACTCAATCTTGGGGTCGTGGATTCATGCTCCATGTTGAGCACCAATTATTGCATGAATTTTATTTAGTATTATAATAAAAACCTAGAGCAAGATATTGGGGGAAAGCTGGAATATGAGGGAGACAGAACAAACCACAGTCACTTACTTGTCACCCAGCCAACTCCTCAGGCCAAGCAGGGTAAGTCCTGTCTTCATGGATCCTCAGACTGACTGGTTCATAGACAGAACACTGGACTTCTGCCTCTTTTTGCCTTATTTTTTTTCACCACCCAGTTATTTTACTTCCTGGTTCAACTCTCCTAGAGCTAGGATTAAAGGTGTGAGCTAACACTGCCTGGCTGTTAGGCCTTGAACTCACAGAGATTGAGATCCAGTGATTAAAGGTGTGAGTCACCACTCCCTGACACCTTTATGCCTTGGCTTTGTGGGTGGATTGTCCCCTGATATTTCAGACTATAATTTATTAAAAATATAATATATCACCACAGATATAAGGTTAAATTTTTCTTTACTGAACTTAGTGAACATCCACAGTTATTTGAGTAGTAAGTTATAAGTTTGTCTATTGGGGACATTTGAGATTTTACCTTGGTTGTGATGATTTGAATGAAAGCTTTTCTCATAGGATTGTAGGGAATGGCGCTATTAGAAGCTGTAGCCTCATTGGGGTAGGTGTGGCTCTGTTGGGATAAGTGTGTCACTGGGTGTGGTCTTTGAGATTTCGGAAGGTCAAAGCAGGCCCTTTGGTTTATTCTCTCATCCTGCTGTCTGCTAATCCATATGTAGAATTCTCAGTTCCTTCTCCAGCACCATGTCTGCCTTGCCATGCTTACTGCCTTGGTAATAAAAGACTAAACCTTTGAACCTGTAAGCCAGCCCCAATTAAACGTTTTCTTATATCAGAGTAGCCATAGTCATGATGTTTCTTCATAGGGATAGACTTCTATTTTTGGTTGTGAGCCTAGCCTTTAACGGCTGAGCCATCTCTCCAGCCCGGGATAGACTTCTAAGATACTGTTTCTAAGTCAACAAGTCCCTCAGCATCACATGTGCTGACATCAGTCCCAGACCTAGCGCAGACACAAAGGATGTTACTGTTCCTGGGACAATAGGAAGCACGAGCTTCTATACTTGTTTCCTGGCTCTGTTGGAGCAGGGCACGAGGTCCAGACCTGATGGATCAATGTCACAGCTGAAGGTAACAGTCTTTAGGAAATCACCATTTATATAAAAGAGTGCTGGCAAACACATCAGCATTTACCCCAGGGAAAGGCTTCTGGTCAGAGACCAGAAGTGTTTCTTTGCTTGGAGGGAGATAGGAGTTCTACCCTTAAATGTTCTTTGCCTTATAAACATTCTTAAAAAAGTCCTCTGGGACAGATAATGTTACAGGATGAGGGTTGCTTTCCAATGAGAACTAATGCATAATTGGCTACGTTTCTAATAAATATCCTAAAAATATTTTTCTTAAATATAGCGTTGTACCAGTGACTTGATAAATTCTGAACATAGAGAAGGAACAAATCCTTTATTTTATCTTGAATTCAATTAAATAATTTGGGATTAGGGCACAATCAAAGGTGTTGTTAAAAACAAAAAAAATTCCATAGCATTCAGAACTTCCAAAGAATTGGTAATTAAATGTCATTTTAATGAAAAGTTATTTACATGGAATGTGTGAAGGGCATGTAATTGTCTCGCATCAAATGAAAGCATGAGTTCTGTGGTCTGACAATGGATTATACTGATTGGTGCTTATGTATAGATTTCTGTTTAGGAAAACATAACCTTTCTTTTGATTTCCATGGTAATGTTCTAAGCAGATTCTTAATAGAAAAATTATTATTTAGTGTGCAGATTCCTTTACATTTGATTCTTCAATTAAGTCCTAAAGTGAATTGTCTTTTAAAATAGTCACTATTAAAGATAAATGACTATTACTACCTACTCAATGAGTAGGCAGTGATAAATTGGCCCCGAGTGAATTGAATAATCCATAGACAGTTAATCACAGAATATATTCTTTTAGGTTGAAACTCAGTTTTTGACTTCTATGAAAGTTCAAGGACTCATATTCCATTAGGAGTTGAAATAGTACCATGAACATGGCTTTACACACAGCTGGGCCTGCATTGAACAACAGTGAACAACAGCTCTCAGACTCCTTAGTGCAGTAATTCAGTCTAACTATCCGAGTCTCAGCTTCCTCATCTATAAATTGTAGATAATGATTACTACATCATGGAGTAGTTGTGCATCCTGCATGAAATAAGTTATTTGAGGCTGATGTATTCCTTTAATAATATAAAAAGAATATTGAATTCAGTTCAGGACCATTATGAGATTTTTTTTTTTTGATTACTTTCAGCTTGGGTGAAGCTTTAAATTCTTAGTTAAATTCCTTTTCTAAAGCACTCATTTATTGTCTATTATTTTTCTAGTTATCTAGGTGCATTGGGGAATTAAAATCATCATTTAAAAATCATCCCATGGATATCAAAAGCTCATAAATTGTTAGATGCTAATGGGAAAGTCAAGAATCTGCTCCAACTTATTATTGTAGGCATGCACAGTGCACCTTGGGAAGAGCAATGGCTGGTTTGAATTCCCAGAGTAAAATGCTTTGCAGAATTTAAAATATGTCACTCACTATAAAATTAATTCAATTATTTACTAACTACACACATACTAATCAGAACTGAAAGTGTGAAAGACCATGGGGAAGCATGGCTGGTTACCTTTCTGTACAAGTGCCTACACTGAGAAATAATGAAAGTTGTGTGTGTGTGTATGTGTGTGTGTGTTGCTCTTGGTTTTTATGAGAAATCAGGATCTGAATATTTAAAAACTAATTATAATTAATTAAGAAGACTAAAAGAGCTGTGACAGGTTGGGATTCTATTTTTATCAATTTAATCAATCTCTCCAATGAAAAGTAGAAAAGAGGCGTTTGGATATGACGTGTGGCTTTAAAGCCTCACTTGGGAATGGGATGAGCAAGCATTGCTATAGGAAGGCAAGTCAGGCTCCTACAAGAGAAAGAAATTCTGTAATCTGTAAAACATGTGGCTGCCGTCCTCTTAATATCAAGGCAGACATGACTGAAGAGGTGAAGCGTAGGGAAATGAAAATGTGTTTTAGCAAATAGAATGCTAAGAGGACAAATATAAGACACCACCTTCTCATGTGTGGTCACTATTTGATGCTACCCACCATCATGATAACTCTTATCACATGTGCATATGTATCTTGTTGAGATGTCTATTTGTATGTGCATACCGCAATACAATTGATTTGTGTTTATATAGATAATGTATATACGTGTATATTTTAGTATGTCTTCAGACTATATATAAAATGCTATATATTTCACTTAGTAGATATTAGGCTAAATATTTCCTATGTGTGTGCCAAAATATTATCCATTTCAAAGGAAGAGAACAATTTGGAAGCTGTGACAAAGTTATTTCATGTTCCATGTTTATGATGGTCACACTACAAGTCATCCATACACAGCTGCGGGTCAGCATTTTTCAGATAGTATCTTGGATGGGTAGTTAATTAAGTAAAAGAATCCAATCCCCCTCAGAATCTTGGGGAAATGAGGTCTATGCTTTCTTCTCTTGGAACAGGGAGGCAAATTGGTCTCTGATCTGTTGTGGTGATCTCTGGGTTACGTCTACTGACTTCTGTTTCTATTTGAAAATCTTGTGTGTCTCAGTGACCTTAGTGTCAGTGATGCCCATTGGCTCAATTTAATTACCTTTCTAAAAATATCATCTCCCCCTCCAGTGATTACTTCAGTTTACAAGTAATTAAAGCATCATGTGTTGGAAATGTTTTGTTTGAATTCTCCCTGTTTCTCACCTTATTGATGTACTTATTTATCAACAAATGACTTACTCAATAAGGCCAGTATTTCTCTCAGCTTTGTCAACTGATTCAGTCTGGGGATATTCCAGACAAGCAATCTAGGAAGACAGACAGTGCTGGACCTTAGTGCTTGTAGGTGTGTGTGTGTCTTTGTGTGTGTGTTTGTATAAGTGTACATGCAAGAGATCAGGAGTATTTTATAAAGAACCATTTATATGATCTTTTGAAATTAGAAGCCTGATTATATAATAATTGTTATTAATATATATTTCTATAAACTTCATGAGATGTTGTTAAGCAAGTCTCTAAATTCTTTTTTTATATATATGTATTTTATTTGTATGAGTGTTGCCTGCATGTGAACCTTGTGCATGCCTGGTGTACACAGAGGTCAGAAGAGAGCCTAGAACCCCTGAAACTGGGGCAATAACTGGTTGTGAGCCAGTGTATGGGTACTGGGAACTACAGCTCAGTCTTCTGCAAGAGCAACAGTTGCCCTTTCACAGCATCCCAGCCCTGAGCAAGTCTTCTTTTGTAAATTAGGATAATGTCTCATGACCTTATTGTGGTCCAGATAATGAAATGAGCCTCACAATGCACCTGGCTCCTGGTAAACATTGAGTTCATGTTGCCACTGCCACTGATGAGCGTTGCCTTTGCAGAGTTTTGAGTATACTTTAGCACTATGTCAAACCAGACAGCTTCCTTCTATTTGAAGTCTTCTACAAGGTCAGCTGAACTTTCTTTTTAGTATTTTCTGTTTCTTTGTATTTCCTCCCTGTCTCTAAGTGTAGTTGAATTGGTTGAAATCCCACAGTCATTACAAAGATTCACAGGCTTTGAGGGCTGGACCATGTCTCTTCCAAGATGATGCTAGGATAGTGTTCTAGAAAGAGAACACATTCAAAAAATTCAGACAGATTTGTGCAGCAAGGAGTTGTGACACCTGGGTTTATTTATTGTTTCTTTTTTATTTTCTGTAAGGTTTCTAAGGTCACCTTCTTAGACTTTGTAGTTTTGCGGCCACTACAGCCACATTTACAGACAGAGAAGACCAGGATCTTATCTGCTGATGATTGGTCCAACAGATCTTTTAAAAATGTCTCTGAATCTATGCTCCTTAAATATTTGATGAACCAATAATGGTATCATAATGATAGAAATGATTTTTAGTTAATCAAAATATATACTGGTGGACTTAGTAAGTCATTTACTGTCTCGGGCCATGGCAGGATCAATGACATCGTTGATTTTGCTGTGAATTGTTTGTGTGTTTCCGTATGTTTTTTAAATCAGTGATTATGGGGTTTATTAAAGGCTATAAATCTCTGATGCCAATGTATCTCTCTAGTTGCATTTATTTGAGCTCATTTGGTGTCAGGGTTTTTAGCACCAGTGCTGGCCCTGCAGCAGAAGGGTAGATTATACCAGCAGGCTCTCAGTGAAGAGGTAGGTGGAGAGGGTTGGCTTTGTTCCATGGAGAGTGCTGTATTTGCATTTTGGAGGTTATATAAAGCATCACATGATTAAAGATGAGTTGATTTGTACTCAATACTTTAAATTCTATAAAACTACTCTCTAGGAATTGGCCCAGTGCTCTGAGAATGTTGGTAAAGGATTTTTGCGTATCAAGCATCTAGAAGAATCTGTTAAGTAGTAGGTCTGTAGAAAATGTATTTTTTTCTCATGTCTAATTCCCCATGACTTTGGGTGTCATAACTTTTAGGAAGAAGAAAAGAACATAGCCATATTTAATATAGATATTGTTTCTAGAGGTTCTTCCTTTGTAAAATGTTACAATATGAAAAAAAAGAAAATACTACAATTGCATGGGAGTAGATTGGATATCTACTGAAATTTACCTTTTTCTTAGATAACAGTTTTAGTAAAGTATAAACTTTTATTTAATAGGTTATAAACTTTATTACGTGGATTAAAACCAGCTTCTCTTTTTAGAGGGTCTATTGTCTACCCTTAATGTAATAAGTTTAGGCAAGTACTTTAACATAAATTTTGCAAGTTTGTCAAAATATATTTTTGGATAGTCATGTTAAATTTAACTATGTATTATAGTTTTACTTAAAACTTCACTGAAAAAGATTTAAATAAATCTTTTAAAGATATGCAGTGTATTTGCTTTGTTCCATTGTGGTTTTGAGATAGTCTTAGTCTGTGGTTCATTATGGCCCTAAACTCTCTGTTCTACTGGCCTCCCTGGTGCTTGGACGACAGTCATGTCTCACCAGACTGAAGCTATAAGGGGACTTTTAAACATGATGCTCTGGTTGTCATGGTTACAGTGAAGGCTGCTGGGGGAGATGATCATCAGTGCCAAAGATGTAGTACTGGTCCCAACTCAGATTGTCCAGTCAATGCACTTGACTTTGATTTTAGTTAAGAAATATAAATCAAGCCAATTACTAGCTATCTCAGACTAGTATCATTGTCCAAGACCAATGCAAATTTAGTACAAAACTTCACCTAAGTTTTGCGCAATAACCATAAACAAAATTGCAGGTTTTTAGAAAGTCTAAAATTTGTGCCCCAACCTCCCATGATTTAATTACACAGTGTCACTACCATCAGTGATTTTTTTAAAACTTGCTATTTAGATGCATTTTTACCTGCAAGCCATCCTTTATTAATGTTGAGTCATCATAGTCTAAATATAGATTCACCTCCACATTTTACCCCCTCCCTGAACAAGTTATATATAGTATGCAAACAGATTGTGCAACAACCTTGGAGAGTGAAGTACAGAACCATAAATAAATGAAGACTTTGTGGTGCTGGGAGATGTATGGATCAAAGAGAAAGCCCTGCGGCCATTTGTTTCTACTGTCACTGACTATGCACTGCATAGATAGCAACATTTTGGTTTAGCTGGCCAAAAAGTTTATTAAATTAGAAACCAGTTCTTTAAATTATAGTCTTTGCTAAAGCTTGATGCATTAAAAGAAACTCTTTGAATTAAGGGGTCAAATATTATAGTTTTCTTAAAAAGGCCCTAGACATTAGTGATGATAGTGTGAGTTAATTCCATTTCCCAGAGTGAGGTCTCACTGTGTGGACACAATGTACCACTTTGGCTGAGATTCTGTTTTCAATAAATATGGAAATTATGGCTTCCAGTGCAGTGGTTTGGTAGAAAGACTCGTGGGAAATAGCCTGAAACTATGTGATAGATTTGAAATTAATTCTTACCCCCTTTCTGAAGTAGCCAACACATATGTACAAGATGTATCATTATTTTCTGGCCATCTAGAAGGAGGCTGAAATGCAGTTCTGTTTTGTAAAATGAGTCTGTAACAATAGAATTCTTGTCCACATGTCTTCCTCCAAGGGCAAGTGGAACAAAGCAGGTTCTGGCATCCTGAGGCAGCTCAACATGTGGTGGTTCTCAGTGCCACTTGCTGGTGACTCTTTCCTGCTTCTGCCTTGGTCTGTTCTGATTCCTCAGCAGAAAGTGTGTGTGTGTGTGTGTGTGTGTGTGTGTGAGAGAGAGAGAGAGAGAGAGAGAGAGAGAGAGAGAGAGAGAGAGAGAGAGAGAGAAAGAGAGAGAGAAAGAGAAAGAGAGAGAGAAAGAGAAAGAATAAATGAGTGTGTGTCTCTCTGTATGGTTTTCTACCCTGTCAAGTCTCCAAGATGGTTTTTTTACAGTTTGGGCTTTAAACTAAACCTACACCGTCAACTTTGCAAAATCTGTGAGAGCAAAGATAAATGAATTGTGCCTGTCATTTTCAGATTATTTGTAAAGGAAACTTTGGAGATTTATTATTCCAAAGATTTGGAGGACAACTGTGACCAACAGTAGGGAAAATGGGTAATAAAAAAGCAATTGGAAGGCTGGGGCTGTAGTTCATGGCATACCACTTCTCAGGTACACGCTGGTGGTGGGTTGAGTTGCTAGCACATGGAGAGGATGAAGGTGTGGCTCAGAGGGAGCAGTCTTAAAATGTCTTCAAATAGTAAGGAGACAATCAATAAGCATTTACTAAAGAACTAGTACTGAGAGACACCCAGCCTGTACATACTCTGATCTCACCTACTGCTCTGTCAGCGTCTGGGAACACAGACAGGGCCACTCCTCTGGGCCCTGGGAGCAGAGACACCTGGATGTGACGTTGATTTCTTCATCCCTAAGAAGCATTGTTTCTGGCTGTCAAATGTTCTTTCATCATCTAAAAATCACCTCTTGCCTTTAATTCTTGCTCCTAAAGTCTGACAAAATAGTCAAAATTGACTCTGTTTTGTTCTTTTCTAGCCACAGGTGAAATAACCCATTCAGAGTTCATGGAGTTATTAATAGACTAATGAATACGAGTGTTTGGTGAACTGTTGTGGGCTCTTGGGAAGCTGACTGGGGATAAACTCTGTTAGGCTTGTGCACCATGATTGCTCAAATTCTGTGAAGGGTGAGGAGTCCTGGACCACATTCACTAGGATTTCCTAAGCAGCACCGTTAGCAAAGTGACATGTAACTGCAGACAATTGTGTCCCTGTGGTAGCTGGCTCTCTGCCACTTGCTTCAATGTATGAGATGCCATTTATCCTCAGCTGCCATCTCTATAGTCAAACTCCTATCTTACAGATGAGAGCCCCAATTTTGAAAAATTATAACTCAGTCAAATTTTTAGATTGGAGGGTGGCAGAATTCCTGGCCAGATCCATCCCTCCGTATCCTGTCCTGGGCACCACCTCACATGCTTGCTTCTTCCTTTTCTCCCTTTTGCTTTCTGTTTCTCGAGCAGCAGCTTCTTCCCTAATGATTGACGGCTTTGTCTCTGCATTTCTCCAGTGATGATCTCTCCCCTCCCCTGAGCTCTTTCTCACTTGTCAGCTTGGCAGTCTGCCCCCAAGGCTTTGGTTTGCTGTTGTCTGTTTTACAAAGGACTTCTGCAAAGCAAGCTGGAAAATTTGAACAGCTCTTGTGGATGTTTGGATATTTGCCAAATAATCTAGAGTTCCAAAATATAGGATAATTTTTTTTAAAAATAGTCTTTCTCAGGGACGAGTTCTCAGATTGGTTACCCAATGCCAAGTGATCAGCTCTGAATTATATACATACATATATATTACATATGTGCACATGTATATAATATGTATGCATATATGTATAAATCATATATGTGTATATAATATGTATGTATGTATATATATATATTTATATGGCCTGGGAAGTTCTATTTATTTAGGAATAAATAGTCACACACATGTAACAATAGTTAAAGAAGTAGAGGCCATAAATTTGAGAGATCCAGGCAGGAGTGTGAGAGATTTAGGTGAGAACTGTTAGGGGTGGGAACTGAAGGGGCAATGATGCAATTACATTTTAACTTCAGAAAAAGAGAGAATATAGATGGAACATCTCCAGTCAAAAATTCCGGCTAATTCATGCTGACATTATGCCACAGTAGGGAATTCCAGACTTAATCTCATGTGATGGGTTCCAGTAAAAATATTAAAAATATTCCATTTAGGTTTTGTATGCAAGATATGTGTGATATAAGTGAATTTCATGTTGAGGCTTCAGTCTTAGCCTTGGGATCTCTCCATCTGTGTATATTTGTGTGTTTGCATGTGTGTGTGCACATGTGTGTTTTTATATGAATATATTTTTATGTGTTTGTACACACACACACACACACACACACACACTCCCCAAATCTGTAAAAACAAATGTGGAGTCTGCTCCCAAGCATCTGGTATAAGGGATAGTCAAGCAGTGTTTGTAATTTATAATGTCATAACAAGAACTCAGTCTTCAGGAATTTTTGGAGGACCCATAGAACATTTATTGCAATGGAAAAACTGAGGCTCCGTATGCTTAAGTGATGCTGCTAAAAATCAACCCATTGTTCTGCGGCTGTGCTACCCCAGAAGGCTAGTCATGTGATAGGGCCCCACTGCTCCTCTTTGTGGCCAAATGACTTCCAAGACTTTACTGCCTGGCTTCTTCAGGTTGTCCTGGATTCTGGAATTTTTCTTTCTGTCCCTTGGATTGAGGTCGAAATAAGAATTTGGTTGGCCACTGTCTAGATGCATACAAGCATGTGTACACATAACACATATACACAGTTCAGCAGCAAGGCAAAGGCAGACTGACACTGCCCCCCCCCCACATACACACTTTGGTTGTATCTTGCTATAAGCAGCTGCCAACATTTACCAGGATCCTGATATACAACATATTTCACTGATATTGAAAAGTCTAAACATTATTTCTTACTTCTCATGTACGGACATTGCAAAAAATATATGAACTAAATGTATATTTCTGTATTTAAAATAAAAAGTGGAAAATACCATTCTGTCACTTTATCTTTTTCAAAAGACCAAAAATGTCATTATTTGTTCTTTGCATTTTCCTCCCATCTCTTTCCAGGGAGCATCAGTAGAAGCTGAGTTTGTTGATACAATTGTGGCCTTGTTTCCTATAATGGGCACTTGTTTAAACAAAGAAATGCTTATCAGGGGAAATGATAACTGTGATAAATTGCCCGGCTTTCATGTTTACTTGCTGTTTTCTGGTGCTGCTAAATCAGTCTGAACAAAAGGGAGCTGCATGTCCCTTCCAGTGGCGCCTCCTTTCCCCAAGGATCATTTGTAGATTTCCCCTGTCATCTCTTTACTGGTACCCTTTTCTTTTGTATCGCATCCCAGGTATTAATCCTTGATTTACTCCTTACTATTGACATGCATTTCTACACAGATTCTACTCCATATCCTTAGTGCCCTCCTCCAGTCCTGTCTCTGCCTTTACCTCTGACCTTCAAAACACCTGCCATAGATATGTGTCTCCATTCTCTGCACACGTGTGCCTCACGCATAGGAGAACTGATTGCCTTGAGAGCCCTCAGGCTTGACTGGCAAACAGCAGGTGCATCTCCTATGGTGCAGAAAGTTGTGTCCACAAGCACACCTTTTGTGTTTATGACCCATTATCATGTTTTTTGTTACAGTGTCTTGGACTTTAACTTCTAAACACAAAAGAACATGTTTATAGCGTCTGCTGGCTGTCAGGTCCTGCCTCAGCCTTTCCCAATTTTCCCCTTAAATGCCAGTGCTGATACAGGAAAAGACAAGGCATTGCATGTGAAGAGTAAGACTGGAAGGCTTTTGTGGAATTTTTAAAGGAATTTATTTGATTACAAGACAGATAGATTGGAACTGACAATCAATGATCTTCAACACTGAGTTTCTGAACAGTCAAGAGCTCTGGGACAGCCAGCTCCTGTGGCCACTGCTTCTCACCTGTTTGGAATTTGTAGTCTGTCTTTTGTCCAGTAACTTTCCTTTGATTGTCTTTGTAGACTATGAGTCCCAGAAGTTCGTGGGTTTTTTTGGGTGGTGGTGGAAAGAAGAACAAACCCCAGGTGATTAAGTCTCTCTCCTTTCTACATACCATCAGGGTCTAGCTGGCCACTGGAAGAGTCTTCTAGCTGTGGATTCTGGCTTTTCTTGAGTATTGTTATGAGGAAGAGTTGGGATAGACAAAGAAGCAGTGATGGGGTGGGCAGGAACCCCTCACTTCAGTACCTTAATTTAGTTTAAGACAGTGGTCCTCTACCTTCCTAATGCTGAGGCCATTTAATACACTTCCTCATGTTATGGTGACCCTTACCCATAAAATTATTTTTGTTGCTACTTCATATCTGTAACATCGCTACTCTTATGAATCATAATATAAATATTTCGGGAGTTAGAGGTTTGTGAGGTGTTATGACCCCCAGTTTGGGAACCACTGGTCTAAGATGAGTGAAAGAATTGTAATCACAAAATATGCAGGCCCAGGTAAGTGAGCAGGAGACACGTGTGCCGCTTCTTAGGCATCCACACATCAGGTAAAGAATAGGCACAGACTTCCAAATGGTACTGTGGGAGAAGGTAGTGTTAAAAGTGTTAGTTGAAAACATTTAACATAACATACTCAGAGTAGATCATAATAAAACACGAGAGGAAGCGTACACATATAACCTAGTCACCACTCTAAGGCGCTAGGGAGGCAAATACAGCTTTGTTCAAGCTGGGATGGGCCTCCTCGATGCCCAGAAGGAAGTGCTCAGAAGCCCACTAGTCGTTTGCCAGTGATATGCAAGTCTGGCCCTGTGGGCAGGTTCAGCTACAGTTGTGTTTCCTACTCGGAAAGGTGGTTTTGTGCTCCAGGTGCTGAAATCTAGTGGCATGGATTCTAATGGCATACCCTAGAAGAAAGAACTAGAACATATGTGTAAGAGCATATGCGTTATGACAAAAATGCAGAAGCTTAAATGTCTTTCCATAAAGGAATGTCTAAATGAAGTACAGCCCCCTTTGTAAAGTACAGTATTATTATAGCCCTTAAAGACATACTTTTTAAGGCCACTTAACCAAATGGGGAAGCACATTACCTGAAGGGAATAAAGTGGATTTCACAATGACATTTATGATATGAACCCACTTTATTAAAAGAAAAATATATTGCTGACGAAGAGATCGGAGCAAGATGCCTTTACTACTCAATCGGTGTTGAGAGTTGGACAACATGGGAAGTAACATTTTTCTGTGTTTGTTTCCTTTTCTACAAATATTGTCCAGTGAGCAAATATTAGAAGATTTCATATATGTATTTGCACAGCTCTTTAGGTCTCCAACGAAAGCTCACAAGGAAATAATCCTCTGCCTCCATGCACATATGTTTTCTTGTGAAGTTGGACCTTCCTTCAGGTTTTTGATAATCAGAATCAAAAGCTTTTGGGCCGGCTGAATGAACGAACAGTGGGATGCTTTAGCTGGGAAAGTGTGCTTCCGTTGTGTTTCTTCCTCATGCAGCAGGACATCCTACCTTTACTAGTGCTATTGCTGGCTTGTTCTCTGAATGATTCATTTACCCCAGTGCTGAGAGTTTCCTTAACGGATCATGAGACAGACAAGCCCGGGAAGGTAGGATGTGATACAGTGAAGGGTGAGGACAAAGCCAAGTGCGTGGACTCTGCTTGCTGTTGATATCCACTGTCTGCAGTTCACTTCCTGCTGCCTTTGCACATGATGCCTATGGCAGGTGTCCACTTAGAGCTTCTTTGAACTAATCTTAGCAATATGCCTTCCACACTTCAATTCAAATAGTCTCCTAAGTACAGAGCCGACAAAAAGAAGCAAATGAGGAAAGGAAAATGGAAAGACTAGGGAGTGAGCCCAATAAAATGTCACAAGTAGAAAGATTTTTTGAATTGAATACAGCGTGATGTAGCGTTAATTAAGGGAATGTGCCAGGAGTCAGAATAAAATGACGATGCTTAGAGTAAACCACTGGAAGGTGTGGATTTCTGTAAGTGAAGACGGCTTTGAAAAGCTCAGGGACAGCTTTCAAATAAAGTAAGGGGGGCAGTAATCAAAAAAGGAATCATCTACTAGACACCACTTACATACTCAATTACTCTTTATGCTTCAATTTCCTGTAAAAATGTCTTGGGCAAATCTGGTGTAAAGGGGAAAACACACTGCAGCGGGCCCCTCTTTAGAAGGAAAACTATTAGCAAGAGGTGATGTCTGCTCAGCAGAAACATACTTGGTTCAAATTAGTGCATCTATGAAATCAATTAGCTAATAACTATTGAATTTAAAACACATATTTCTAGGTTATTATAGATGAGCCCGGGCATTTTTTTTTCATTTAGTGCAATTAAAAACTCCTGGCATTACAGAGCAAAAAAATGGGTATTTGCATGCTGGAGTACAGGAAAAGGAAGGGTTCAGGGCGCTAGAGGGATTACCAGGTTCCCAGTGACCTCCTACTCTGTCTGTTCTTTGATGCTGAAGAGCTTTGCTTCATCCAGGGTCACAAGCTGTTTATTTGAAAAAAAGCAAGTTAACCTGCACCAAATAAACCCTGAGAAACCTATATTAAGAAGTTATAAGTAAGTAAATAAAAGCAACACTCAAGAAGAGTTTTTGAGCTGAATAAGGGAAAAGCCACACTGCCTATCGGTTAGACAGGAGGGCAGTGCACTGTTCACCAGAAATGATGGGAAGCAAAGGGAGGTTGGCACCATATTTGTCAAACGCTGAGAAAAGTATTAAAAATAGAAAATCAACATTTTAAAATGTGAAGTGAGTAGAATAACCATCAAGAGTAGCTGGGTCGTAACGGCAGACCTGACCTAAAGGCATCGCTAGAGAACATTCTCTCTGAACAAGATGGAAGGTATGAAAGAAGGGACATGGGGAAGCAAGGAAGGAAGAGCTGTCATGAAGGGAGGCTAAATGCTCTAGCCATCACCTTTCCTCCCGAGATGTAGGATCGATCACTCTTGGTGGGTGAAATGATGATGAGAGTACTTTAGTATGCCAGTCTAAGGAAATGTGGAAAGTGGTTGAGGTTATGTTAAATGGGGATGCAAAAATACTAAGATGAACAAGTTTTCTGTTCTTTGCTAGAGTTAATAAGAAGCCCATTAATAAGACTAAAAGTTACGTATACACATACATAGTATCCAGAGCAAGCACTAAAAACCATGCAAAGAAAAATTTAAGATAACAGGCAATTCTATACTTCCAACCCCCTTGAAAAACACATATACAAGAGAACATAGAGAATTAAAATAAAAGAAAAAGAAATACTAAGATGGTGAACTTATAACACAGTAGTAAGTAGAGTAAATTCAGGTAATCTAAGACATCACTGGCAGGGTAGATTTTAAAACCTGCAAATGTGTATATCACAGGAAATGCACCCCAGTGCCTAGAGTGATGGCTCAGCAATTGTGAGCATTGGCCACTCTTGCAGAGGACTTGGCTTCAGTTCACAGCACGCATGTGGCAACTCACAACTCTCTGAAACTCCAGTTCCAAGGAATCTGATGCCTTCTATTGACTTCCATGGAAATGAGGCATACATGTGGTGAACACACACACACACACACACACACACACACACACACACACACATGCAGAAAAACTGTTATACAGATAAAAGTGAATAAAATTTGTTTAAAGAAATGCAGCACTTCAGATCTATGCATTGTTTTAGCTTACCTTACAGGAAGAACACTTTTGTAGATCTAAGTGTTCATAGCTGGATTGGTATTTATGCATTTCTCTTGGTAGCACGAAAAGTGCATTTCCTGTAACAAAGATGCATACCAAATAGGGTTGAAGGCTCTATGTAGGCACCAGCTCAACTTCTCCAACCTATAGTCTTCTTGGCAACAGCCTGGCTTGTTTAGAACTCAGAAGTAACCTCTTCCTGATTCTGGAGGCTTCATTTGGTGACCAGAGACATCCAGCTGGGGCTCTATTTCCTTCATTATTAGGCGATTTCACTTAGTATACATAAGTGACTTTAAATTCCTGAGCTTTCCTTTGTTGAAAGTATTTGGATGACTGATTCAATCTCACTTTTTTCCTGTTTACATTTTTTCTATCTTTAAAAGTTATTGCATTTTAGCTTATTGGAGTGTGTGTGTGTGTGTGTGTGTGTGTGTGTGTGTGTGTGTGTGTCTGTGTGTGTGTTCGTTATTTGTACATGTACTACAATGGAAAAATGAAGGCAGAGGATAGTGTTCAGGTCTCTTCTTCCACCATGTGTGTCTGGGAATCAAACTCACCGCTCTCAACCGCTAAGCCAGCTCACTGATCTGTTTTTTTTTTTTTAATTTTTATTTTTGTAGATTATGTGCTGCTAAGAAATTATCTTTTCTCTAAGGGTGCCTGCTCCATTGGCATATCATAATAGCCTCTTCATCTTTTAATTCTGTAGCTTCCCTTATTCTTAGTTCAGGTAAAGACTTGTCAGTTCTGTTGAACATCTCAAAATTACTTTTACTATGTTTTAGAATACTGATTTTGGGAAGTAATTTATGTACCACTAAATTTCCTCAAATTTTACAAGCATGTATGTACCAAGTTGTGGGACAATTATAAAAAATTAACTTTAGATTATTATAATTATTATTTATATTATCCACACTGGCCAGCTTTCATAGTGGTTGAAGGGACAACCAAAGGAGAAAAGTAGTTATCAGTCTTACCCAGCTATGAGTCCTGCAAACAATAATAATAACTGGCCTAGCAAAACATGCCCATTGGTGCAATAATGGCATGAACATTAGGAGAGCAGCCAATTACTTTCTGATGGATTTGAGTATTGCTTCCCCAGATGAAACCTATTCCTGGCAGCGTTGTTGAACCAAGAACCTATGACTAGACAGGTCATAGTCCCTACAGGAGGATCTTGCACTATTCTGATACACGGGCACTATATTAAACTGACTACTATTGAATTTTTATTTCCATAAACTCAACATTCCTTAGATAAGTCTATTTGCAGTATATGGGGTATAACAGAGCCCTACAATTCTCTGGACAAGTTGCAGAGAATAAGAGACTGCAGAATGCTCAGCTATAAATGGGCCATTGATATCATACCTCTCCTCTCAAGGCTTAGGAATCATTGTGGAAGGGGGGACAGAAAGTCTGTTAAGAGCCCAAAGCAATGGATAAATCTATGGAAACACTATTCCCTGGACACAGCAGGACAGGTGCAAATATGAACTCATAGTGGTTGTTACAACATGTGCCAGCCCTTTGTAAGCTCAAGCCAGACCAAATCTAGTATGGAGAAGGGAAGTGGGTAATGAACTCTCAGTTTGGGCTGAGGAAGTATTAGCAATTGATATTTTCTGGGGGAGGAAGAGTCAGTTTAAGAGTGTTGCTCTGGTAATTCAGCCATGTTCCAGAAAAGGTCACATATCCGAGATTACCTGGGCAGCAGATTGTACTTGATGGATAAAAAGTAACAAAAGAAAATGACAAAATGAAATTGCTAGTTACAGGCACTGGATCAAGGAGGAGCATGGACTGAGTTTGCTTTGCTCAAATCATAGTGTCTAAAATCCTCAAAGAAGTAATACAAATTTTAAAAATATTTTATTTTTATTTATAAGTAGCTGTGATGGTGTGTGTATGCAAGTGTTTGTGTGGATACCCAAGGAGGCCAGATGAGGGCATCAGATCCCCTGGAATCACAGTATTTACAGTGGTTGCCAGCTAGCAGTCATAGGTTCTAGGGACCCCACTCTGGTCATCTGCAGGAGCAGCCAACACTCTTATCCACTTACCCATCCCTTCAGAACCCTTTTAATTGCTCAAATACGTAGGTTCCTTTTAAGTTAGCTTTACTGATGATATTAAAGAGGTAAGCATAAAGTAATTAAGTGAAATAACATTAAACGTTCCTTGCATCACATTTGTGAAACCTAGTTCTATAGTCTGGTAGACAGCACAGTTAGTCAATGTAGCTAATTTATTTTGTGAATCGTGGCATTAAAATCTCAGTGACAAAAGCATGGAAAAGAGTTTCTGAGAATTAATTTGTTAGCAGAACAAAGTTTTATATAATTTGCTCCACGGAAATGCATTAACTTTAAAGTCTATATTACAAGCAATTCTTGGATAACAGCTTTTCAGGAGTCATAAAAACCTTACTCTCCCCTTTTAAGAAAATTTCCAAAATTCTATTTCTGAACGTATTTAAACAAACAAACAACACAATGGTCTCCTTGTATCTAATGATAGTTGTTCAGCCATCCGTTAAATTATTTCGGTTCCCTTCAGTCTGTGTGTCTGTGTGTCTGTCTATGAATAGTAATTCAATTCCGCTTTGATCTTTCCGTTTTCTTGTATGTAGTCTTAGAAATTGAATCCAGGACCGTATGCATGATAGAAAAACAAAGCACTGTGCTACTGAGGGGCATGCGCAGGTATCCTACCTTCTCAGTCACTAAGAAGAGCTGTGCTGAGGCACTCTGAGCCTAGCGAACCATTGCATTCCTGTGCAGTCCTGTGAGGTCTGTGATTTTTTTTTTTCTAAAATCTCTGACAGGTGGTCTGGTCTCTGTGAGATCTATTCTTCTACCTACTCATTAAGGGCATATTTTCAAAGGAACTCTGTCTTCCCGATGATGTGTAGAAGCCAGCACTTAGAGTAGTTGAAATGGATTTTATCTGATTTCCTTTCCGGGGTGGTCACTCCTCATCAACTCGGACCATGAAGTACATTTCTATGAATTCTTTAATATTACAGCATTACCAATCATATGTAAAGATGACTGCTTTAGATATGCAAGACAGAATTAGCAAAAAGGAAAAGAAAAGCATTCTGAATGTGCTGCCAGACGATTGGATAGCTGGAAGAGAATCTTTGTTTATGTGATCAGTGCATTAGCAAGTTGGAAGGCAGGATGACATCGCTGAAACTCATGAAAAAGAGTGAGGTATTGTGCCAGGGGCAAGCCCAGAACTCCAGGCAAGGACTCCAGATGTGGAAAGGCTTCCATGTTTCTCAAACCATACATGTCATTGATTGTTAAGTCATGGCCCATGGTTGCCAGCATCATTGTGCAATGTGGCATTGCCCAAGAAGCACTGAAAGATTACATTAGAAAAATGATTGAAGATTTTACTTGCTCTGTTGAAATAAGTTGAATTACATGGTGCAACATGGTTTTTCCAAAATGACTAAAAAAATCATTGACTTAAGATATTTAAAATGTAAGAGACGTGTGTTCCTGATCAGGTTGGGGAGTCAGTTCTTAAGGGAGTAGTGCGTGTCTTCATCATCTAAGTAGCACTTGGAGAGTACATGGGTGGCGACTTGACTTCTCTCCTTATATAGTAACCCTGAAATGACAGTTGCATTCAGACTTCCAGAGGAAACCAAACCAGATGTGTGACGGCCCTGTCTACAAGGTTCTTTCTTCAAATCCTTCCATGTATATCTGCCATTTAACATTTAAACATTTACATGAAGGATTATTCTAACCTTTGCAATTCTTGATGCCTGACAGATGGATCTGAGTGTCTTTGTGTGTGTGTGTGTGCATGTCTGTGTAGAGCCAGGGTCGGGTGTGGAGAATTCACTGAGTATCTAGTGCTGAAATATTTCTGGTCACAATGGGGAAACAAGGTACTTTCTAAATCAGTTCTCCGTGTATATCTCTCAGGCAATTACAACACTTATTAAGCTCTCTCATAGGGTAAAAAGAGATAACTGCATTTTCATCCTTGCTGAACCATTTCTGTTGAGTAATTTTATACTGGTTTAAAAATTATTGGCAGCAGATTTTGCCCAGCGCCATAGCAAGGTTCAGCACGGCCCTGGTTTAAAATTGTCTCAACTTAACTGCTCACTCTCAGCTAAAATTCTTATGCTGCCTAGTGTTTTATAGAGGTGTGCTTTCTGGCAATGAATGATTTATTCTTCATATCTACACTGGAGATATTACATTGTTTTCTCAGAACTTGCCTGTTCTGGTAAATACTAAATAAAAAGAGAAATGAATAATAAGACTATGGGCTTGTGGGGAATATTCCAGTTTGAAAGGCAGAGAGCAAGAGAAATTTGACATCTGTTTTATAACTTTGTACCTTCATCTATGTGAGCTGTCTGTGCCCTTCCATGAGCAGCTGCTAGTGCTATCCCACAATGCAAAGCTTAAAACCATGTGAAATGAAGAAGACTGACTCAAGTAAGAGCATGATAATTAATCAGTGTGTGAATTCCTGTGTTCTGAGGCGGCAATAAAGTTTCCCTAATTCTACTTAGTGTAGAATATATTACAGTGTCAGTTTGCAATAGTAGGAAAGCTTTTGTCTTCCTGGGCATGTTATGATTCAGGCTCCCTGAGGCATGTTTACATTTGTCTGTGTGTATTAGAGGGCTACAGGTGCTTGATGGGGATGGGAGTAGGGAGGGTGACCAGTGGACAAATGTAAACAAACAGTTGAATATAAAGCAGGAGAAAAGTAGCCACATGCATGCCATCAACAGCTTCCTTGTTTTGAAAAGCTATAGCTCATTCATCACATGAAAAATGATGGAAAAAATTACATAAATGCCAGAAGCACTTTGACTTTATAATAACACATTGGAGGTGATGTCTGGACCTTATCCGGATGGTCAGAGCAGATGGTTGGTACCATGTGCTGGGAAGAGGCACTTTGCAATTCCCAATATTTGGAAATCTGCCATGTTAATTTGAAATGGATGAAAATGTTAACAGAATTTTTTTTTTTTTTACCAACTTATGAGAGGCTAAAACAATTTAAAACTGTGGAGGACTAGAATTTATTTTCTGATAAAACAGCTCTACAAATAATATCTGAAATTCATATGATTTGACTTAAGTTCTTCCTAAATATATAGGCGATGTGCATAACGAAGCATCAAAGAGAATAGGAAACTGATGCTTTTCCTACTGTGGTAATGACCAATTCTAAATATTTTTGTTGCTGCCCCTTACATTAATTCTTATGCCATAACAAAATAATAGTTCTCACTTTTCAATGCAATTATAGTTGTGTTCAAATGTTAATGATTTAAAGTAATATGGTGAGACCTGCATTAGAAATAACAGTAATTTTTTTTTCAGTTGCAAGTATGAGGTTGTATGGAGAAAGTAATCACCGTGATCCATAACTGCTTGGCCTTTCCTATTTGAGTCTTAGTGTAAGAGCTAATGACATTAGCCAAAGGGGCAGCATCAGGATGATGTTGAGGCAATCTGGAAAGCCAAACTTGTGTATCCATGACAATGTAACTCAGACTCAGCATTGTTTATCATACTCAGAGGTAAATGATCTATAAAACTATAAACATAGACAAAATAAGAATTTTAGTAAAATTCAAACCAGTGAGTAGAATTTATGAAAGCAATACAAAATGTGTACATGGTTTTCTGGTGTGTGTGTGTGTGTGTGTGTGTGTGTGTGTGTGTGTGTGTGTGTGTACATGTACGTGTGGAGCCCAGAGGTTGGGAGTAATCCTTCATTCTTACCCTTTATTTATTGAGGTAGATTCTTTCAGTGAAACCCAGAGCTCACTGATATGGCTAGTCCATGTAGCCAGCTTGCTCTGGTTTTCCCCAGGTTCTGCCTTTAGGGGATAGAATTACTTCCACATCCGCCCTACATTTGCAGGAGTTCTGGGAATGGAAACTGCAGCCCTCAGGCTTTTACAGTAAGCACCTTAACCACTGAGTTATCTCCCGTCCAAATAAAGGACTTTTAAGATATCACCCTTCCCAGTCACAAATGAGTTACTTTGGCATAATCGCATCTAATGAATATCTCATGCAGAAGCGAAAGGAAAGACTTTCATCCATAGAGTCACAAAGAGAAAGTAACCAGTTGTGATTTGTGGGTTTGCTGGCCATGAAGATGAGCAGTATCTATATGTATCAACCTGACCATAAAAAGATGTAGAGGTTGGGGAAGTGTCAGATGAAAGAATGGCCTAGAGTTTGCAGGGACTGGGTGTCCTGCATTGATTGAGGACCTGCCTCTCAGCACGCTGTCTGTGGGGCATTTTATAGACATCGTGATATGAGAAGAACAAAGAAAGACAGATAGCAGGATAATGGGCAGAGAGGAGATTAGAAGGAGAATGCAAGTGCTGTTGAAATATATGTGATGAATGAGGAGTGGGTGGCTCACATGGGTGTTAGTGCAGAGGCCATCAACAGGACTGGCTGTTACTGGGGGTATCAAGAGAGAATGGCTTCTGCGGCTGCTGACTGTTAGCGGTGGTGGTTTGGCCTCATTCTGTGCTTGTGCATAGCACATTGGTCCTGAAGCAGATGTTTAGTGCGTGGGATGAAGGAGGACAAGTGGAGCGGTGGATATTAGGGGTATTTTCTGTTTATTCATCCATCTGTCCATACAAGCATCCTCCCACTCACCCAATTCAAAAATCAGACAGTGGTTCTCAGCTAACTCTCCCGTCATCAGCTGCCCCAGTTCCCGTTAGGCACTCCCTTCTAATTACAGCTGTCTTGAGTGTTGTGTTCACAGATAGCATGTTCATAAAGACGCCTCCAAGTCCCCAAAACTGTACAGTAGCCATGAAATCCCTTAGTGAAGGCATACGCTGGCAAGATATATTCTATAAAGATTTTCTTTCAGCCATTATTGGTGGTGTTTTGGGAAAATAATCATTGTGTCTTTTGCCACCTAGCACAATGCTTTATAAACACACACACACACACACACACACACACACACTTCAGTTACTGAGAATTTTTTCAGTAATGAAGAGGACATGTTTAGAAAAAGGAAAAAGGGTTCCTGCTCCTGGATTTACTACATGATCTCAGCACCTGCCTGACCATGGTAGCCCCAATCCTTCTGCAATATTCTGCACTTACAGTGAGACTTGGCAAATTGTTCCCAAGGTAGACCCTCGGTAGACCTTGCTTTCCTAGGATCTCCTCACATCTACTGTGATCCAATGCCTACCATGGATAGGACCAAAGGTTTCTCCAGTAGAATCAGCATCCTCTGCTGAAGGAACAATGGGGTCTTGAGTATGAGGACTGGAATTTTAGAGACTATGGTCCCTTCCTAGTAAGTGGCAACTGTCTGAGCTTTGGTTTCCATAGTCGTAGGAAGGGTTTGATAATGTATGCTCTGAAGAATTATCAGTTTCATCATAGGAAACACTGTCTGGTGTCCTGGGGATCCTCTGAGCATCTTAGTCACAGTGGGCCATGTGTCTCTGTGCCCACACCCCTCTGTGGCAGCCTTTGCTCCAGGGTATGTTTTAAGCTAATAGCACTGGTGATTGTTGAAAATTATAAGGTACATTTTGCCAGTTAAGCTGTTGTGATACACTGATTACTCCAGGGTAGAGAAAAACACATTTGTGAAGAAGGAGCCTCTGTGACCAGCGAGAGCACAATCTGTATCTTCTTGGCCCACTTAGTCCATTGCTTCAATGTCATCATCTTCCTCAAAACCTCTTCCACCTTCCCCATGGATTCCTCACCTCCTCCACAGTGCTCCCCAAGCTCAGCAACACCCCCGTATTCCCATCTAAGACTGATTAAAGTCCCATTAAGCCTGCTAAGTGGGCCAGCCATCCCTCCCTCTCTGATAGAGGGATGCTGCTCAGCAGAGCTGGCTGCACAGCACCGGAAGGGAGAACACAGGTCCTTGCCATCTGCCTGTCACTTTCAGAGTTCTGCCCTCGAACTCTTAAAAAGAGATGTATTGTAAAGGAATCTTGCCAGATATTTTCCCTCAGTTTTAACAAACGTTTTCTATAACTTTATGTATGGCCTTGCTCTAGTCTCTTCAAGCTAATATTTGCTCTTAAAAGTTTCAGTAATAGTGACAGGACAGGTTTGTTGTGATTTTTCCCAGTCTGTTCTTTTGCAGTGTCTTGGTTTGACAAATGCACAGAGGCTGAGGCACCATGGAAATTCTTAGATCTGTGCATGAACCATGCAGGTAGAGTAGGCACAAGGATGTGGCTGTGCTTCACAAGAGAACATACTTGATTTATCCCTAAAAGCAAAGGTTTGGTATTCTAATACTCTTTCAACTTGAATATAGAAGATAGAAAATAATATCAACCAATTTAGCTAGTGCTGATCTTACTACTAATGTGTGACAAGCATCATAGGTTCATCGGTGAAGGCATTGAATTCGTTCCTACATAAAGCATCTTCTCCTGTCAGAGAGGAGCCAGGAGGATGATGGTCTAACCAGGCATTCTCAGAAAAATAAATCATTATATTAGTAATTTGGCTGTAGATCAAACAAAAGCCTAATTTGTAATGTTTATTGATCATAGCCAACTTCAGGAAATGACTGTGACACTGGGAAATGAGAACTGAGAAGAAACAGGTCCAGTCGCCTTGTGAAGCTGGAAAGAGATGGGAAAGGCAGCCATTAAAGAAAATAAAAAACAAACCCACATGGTTGGGTATGTGCCACCATGGGATAATGGAGCAGAGAGAGAAGAGAGAGTGAGTGCAGAGAGTGGGATAATGTCACAGGTCAAGTAGCCAGCGCTGATAACTCCTGGATAGATTCTAGAAGCAGTGTAGGAGTCTGAGTGCACATGTTCAGAGAACAGAGTTCATTGCATTGGGAGCTGCAAGTGTGATGTGTCAGGGCCACATTCTGGGGAGGGCCTGCAGGGCTTGTGGGTTGGGCGAGATGGGAAACTGAGCAGAAGAGTGACATGGTCTGCACAGATATTCTAACAAAATCTTAACTCCTGAGAACAGGAAGTGTGTGGTGGCAGGGCCTTAGAGCAGGAGTGAGCTAGAGTTGATGGAACCATGTGGTGTTTAGTAAACCCAAATCCGTGATTTGGACCAGGGTGGGGAGATATATTTTTTTTTAAAAACTTTATTTATTTATTTAATTGCCTTGGTGTTTGCCTGGAACTGGAACTACAGACAGTTGTTAGCTGCCATGTGGGTGCTGGGAATCGAACCCGGGTCCTCTGGAAGAGTAGACGGTGCTCTTAACCGCTGAGCCATCTCTCCAGCCTCGATATATTCAAAACCAGGGTTTATGCTGTGTGAGAGCCCATGTGATGTAAAGGTGTGTCGCAGGAAGAAGTACTCTAAGGAGGTCGCTGACACCCTGGTGTAGACAGAGACAGACTCAAGGCTTTATTCTGTGTCTGGGGGCCTCATCCTTATGTCTATCTTTTACAGATTGTTTCCCTTTCTTAGTCATGGACATGGTCAGTGAGCTCGGTGATGGCAGAGCCATGTTCTCATTCTAACCCTGTTGCTGGAGCCTGGCATAGTGACTGGCACACCTGATTCTTGGGCCGTGTTTATTGAGTGTTGTATCTCTCTTCTTCATCCATAAGACCTAAACCCCAACTTTACATCTTGGCATGAAGAAAAGTAAGACATGGATTGTCTGAAGTTTGTTATAGCTATCATTCAGAGGGTACCACTATACAGAAGCTCAAATCACAGCTGTCCATATCGCTTGTTCTTTAGAGTGCTGCTAAAGGATTTTGTTAGGTTGTATATGTTTGTTTGGATTTTTCAAAATAGGGTTTCTCTGTGTGTTCCTGTCTGTCCTAGAATTAGCTCTGTAATACTAGACCTGCTTCCATTTCACAGAGATCTACCTGCCCCTGTCTCACTGGAGCTGGGATTAAAAGCGTTGTGCCTGCTCATGTTTTGAATTCCCAGAAAGGGTGCTGCTTTGCAGCAAGCAGGATGATTATCTTTTCCAGTTTCATAAGGACTTTGCCATTAAGAGTCAACTCTTTATTTATTTATGTATTTATTTATTTATAAAATAAAGTCTTTTTTATCCATGTATCCCCTTCCGGCCCCTCCCAGTCCGCCTTCAGCCTCCCTCTTCCCCATCGCCCCATCCTCTCTCTAGAACGGGCAAGAAGACCCAAGGTGTATCAGCTCAGCATCCACTCCAGGCAAAGCAGGGGAAGGACTTCCATGTCTAAAAGACAGTAAATCCAAACTAGTTCATGTGCATCCCTGCAGATGAACAGGAGCCCCCTTTCTGCCAATACTATTTACTATGATGATTGCTATTTTAAAAGTTTGAAACCCGAAGCCAACTGTGGTAGTCGACAAAGCAACTGAGCATTGACTGAGCTGTGTGAGAGACAGACTTGTAATGAAGACCCCAGCCCCCCAATTGATCCTTTGCTCCTCTGCCCCAAATTCCCATGTTGCATTAACATGACCTGACCATGCCAGAAGTGGGTGTGTTGGAGCAGCTATTCTTTCATCATTAAAAGATTTAAAGACTCCTTTGAAGACCAGAGTCTGAGTTTATCTGGGAACAAAGGAGGATTTGGTAGAGAGCATCAGCAGCCCTGAAGTTTGTACTTAGGAGCCGAGTATGAAAACACAGGTGCCTTTCCAGACGAATGTGAAAAATCCCACATACTCTACAGAGCAGTCTACAGGACCAGTTCAGAGTCTGTCTGGTGATGGGGCTGTGGCACTTACAAGTGTCACTTTATCTTCTCCTGTCTCAGCATGAGTCCCCATCTGGGCCAGCGACTTGCATAGAAATGAACAGGTGCCAATTTGTCAGTGGTTTACAAAGTAAATTGTTTAAGAGCATGTTTTCCAAAATTGCAGTAGTTATGATTTATACATGTACTTCTCCATATAAATACTAGAAATTGTGTCCAGGGAAGGTCCCTGGGGAAACTGATCTAGAAGCAAGTACCCTGTTGATCTGGGAACAGAGCTCTTTGACTCCACTTGTGGGAGAGGGGACCAGGCCATTGTATGTTCACCTCCAGGAAGTGTTAGTGTGGCCGAGTGTGCTGTAAAGTCAAGCACAAATCTCATGATTTCTCGGGCTGATGTCATCACTTGTCAACTGGAGATAATGTTTTCTTCTTAGGGTTCTCATAGAAATTATTGAGTTAATGGCTAGAGGGCAACCTCAGGCCTGAGTATTGTAACCACCTTTCGTGGAGGCTGACAGATGTTGCATGTCCTATGTCAGTTCTCATGCTCTCTGCACAGAACCTTGTATACTAATCAACCTTTTGAATTGAAGTGCCAAATAAAGAATAATTCTGTTTTTGACTTTGGCTTTTATAAATGTAACTCTCCATGGGGAGATGTGGAGAATAAATAATGACCTGATGTGGTGGGAGGGAGAAGGGACCTTGAATAAGGATATACACGAATAGAAAATGTGACTTCTTTATTCATAATAAAAAATAAGAAAAAAATAAATGTAACTCTCCCTATATGAAGATGCTATTCTTGGCATTCCTATGTTTACAGACTCATCTGTCATAGTGTCCTACCTGGCAGCCACCGTGCAGCTAACAGAGTGCATGAGAAGATGCTTATCCTTGGATTGTAGATCCATGCCAATTGTTTTAATCTCTGGCATTTATACTCGCTGACAATGTAAACCCTCTGTCTAAAGACTTGCTCCACTCTCCTGAACCCCGAATTCCAGACTTCAGAAGGAGCAGAGAGATTTGAATGGGCGAATCTGTGCATCTTGGAAGAATTTCTTCTGCTGCTTTCCTTGCATTTCACATCCCTCCCCCACCAAGTGCAACTGGGGCTTTGTTGCTAGGGTCAGTGAGAGAAGACCATATCCACCTGCCCACACTTGGCCACCATGATGCAGGCTGGCCTTAGAACTTTAACATGTTTCAGACTTTGGACTTGGCATCTTCTGTCTCAGACATGGCACAGATTTGTCAACAGCAGGAGTAGTAGCATCGTCACTGTAAGATGGTTTGTAAATGGCCCAAGACCTTCCAGAGGGATGCCTAGAGGATTGGTTCAAATGGTATACATGCATACAGTGGGAGTGGGAAGGTAGTAGATGGTAAATTTCAACTGGTCCTGAGGATGTGAATGCTCTCATTCTCTGCCTTTATCCTTTCTGACACCTACTGAGTGAGGAAACCCCTGTGAACCTCCTCCTAAATCTCCCTTTTAAGTGAGCTTGGAAAGGCTTGTTGGCTTCATTTCGTTTTAGAGGTTTCTCTGCAGACAAGGTAACCAGGATTCTGGGAATATTGCAGCTGTCTCACAGACCTTGAAGGGCCCATGATACCTCTCAGAGTCTCTCTTGGCTCACTCTCATCTCCTGAATATTTTATTTCTGATACTATCAGTAGGTAAAGGAATGTGATGGTTTCCTCGCTTTGGTCCTTCTCCCTAGAACTCTGTCTGCCTGGGGATATATTTTGGATAAAGGAGTAGAATCACTTTGTTGCCAGTGGTTAAAAAAAATATCTACAAATGCATCGGTAGGAAACAGACAAGGAAGTCATCACTGGCAATGGTTTCCAGCAGACTACAGGCCACTCATCTCTATGGCAGTAATTATTAGTAGAAGTTCTAATCCAATTATATGAGCAGGTTTTGGAATTAGCTCACATTTCTTCTGTCGATATATTAACAAAACATTGCAGCTGAGTAAGTTCTATGATAGTGACTGATGTTTTTCAGGTTGTCAAGTATGTAAAAATGTTCAGCAAAATAATTTCTGGAAGCATTTTTGTATGGAGATCTGACAAGAGAATAATTACAAAGCAACTTCTGATTGAGTGAGATCTGTGGTGTGCTAAAGGACTACTGACTTTACCAGGTTCAGATTTGACCATAGGAGAGTATGTGGTAATATCACTGTTCCCAGGCTCTGCCTCTGCACAGATGTCAGCACGTTGTCTGGGACTGGCTTAGCTGGATTCTGGAGGCTATGTTTAGGAAAATCTTAATCCACTTATTCATCTGTCCCATCCCTCGATTCCTAATGTATTTCATTATGGTTATATTTTCAGCATAGAAAAATGTCTATCAGTATGTCTTTCACACTGAAAATCCAATCAAAGTAGGTTTAACAAATTAACTTTAATCACATAAGAATTGATATTAGCATTTCCTAATTGATGAGCAGATAAAGCTATTTTTTCCCCTGCCGTTTTGTTTCTTCTGTTTTATTCTAAAAATACAATAATGACATTTTAAATCATCTGTGAATCAAACCGCTGCAATGTCCCCATAAGTCATTCAGTCATGTGTTTTCTCTTGTTGCAGGTTTTAAATGACTATAATATAGACTAAGAAGCACTGGTTGCCTTAGTTAACATATCAATTAGCTGGCAAACATTAATACAGTTCCTGAATGCACAAGTCATATTTACGCTGTTTCTATACCTTGTATACACTGTTGGGTTTCTTTCTCCATCTCGTGGGTAGTGATTTGTTGAGGTGGGTTGTTTCTCAGCTGAGATGAGTAGGAACTTGCTGGCCACACACCGAAAGAATACATGCAGAGATTTTCATCCCTGTCTCTCCAGACTTACTCTTTACCTACTGCAGCCTGCTTGCAGGAGTCCCTTCCCCCCCCCTATTCCCTGGGGACTCTACCTCTCATTGTTGAGCTTCGGTCCCTTAGCTCTTTCCTGCAGACCCTCTCATCCTCCTCTTCCAGCCCATCTTCATTCTCTGTGTCAGCCACCAGACTGCAGAAACACTTAACTGTGGTAGCCCCCGCCCACCGGCTCACGGTATTGGGTAGTTTTTAATATCCTTCCTGTCCTCCATTCTGCTTCTTCTGGAAATATTCTTAGCATTTTCCTCTCTAGTAGCCTTGCTGCAGTAACCTCTCTTCCTACCATGTCTCTATTCGCTGAGGAACCGAAAGCTGGGATAGTGATACCTTCAGCTGTTCTTTTATTATTCAGGAACCATCATGGAACATTTGTGTGTCCATATGAATCTGAATCTGAAATTTTTTTAAAGAAATTTTTTCTGAATAATTATTTTGTAATTTTGATGGGGACTGCATTGAATCTGTAGACTACTTTTGGTAGAATATTCATTTTTACTATATAAATCCTATCAATCCATGAGCATGGGAGATTTTCCTATTTTCTGGCATCTTCTCAGTTTTTCGTCAGTATCTTAAAGTTTTTATTATGCAAGTCTTTTAAGTTGTTTGGTTCCAGCTATCTGAAGATATTTTATTTATTTTTAAGGTTTCTATAAAAGCTACTGGATCTTTCATTTCTTTCTTAGTATATGTGTCATCTGTCTATAGGGAGACAACTGATTTTGTGTGTTGATTTTGTATCTTGCTACATTGCTGAAAGTGTTTATGAGTTCTAGAAGTTTCCTGGTAGATATTTTTAGAAGTGTATAAAATCATAATTTTTAAATAAAGATACTTTGACCTCTTCCTGTCATATTTGTATCTCTTTGATTCTCTTCTGTTATTTGTCTACACAAGACATCAATTATTATTTTAAACAGATATGGAGAGAGTGGGCCATCTTGTCTTGTTCCTATTCTAATGAAAATGCTTTGATTTTATTCCATTTATGTTAATGTTGGCTATGAAATTGCTGTAAATTTCCTTTATTATGTTGTGGTGCAATGTCGCTTGTATCCCTAAACTCTCTCCTGGACTTTTAAAATGAAGAGATGTTTAATTTGCCACAGGCCTTATCTATAATTGATATAACTATCATGTGTTTTTTATATTAGTCTGTTTACGGGGTATATTAGGTTTATTAATTTATATATGTTGAACCATCCTTGCATCTCTGAGAATGATGTCCTTTTATTTGTGGTAGATAATCTTTTGATGTGTTCTTGGATTTGATTTGCAAGTATTTTATTGAGAATTTTTCATCTAAGTTCGTAAGAGATAATGTCTAATCTTTTGCTGTGTCTTTATATGGTTTGGTTTCAGGATAATAGTACTATCATAAAAATAATTAGGAAATATTTATTTAGTTTCTGTTGTGCTGAGTAATTTGAGGAATATTGGTATTAATTCTTCTCTGAAGATATAGTAGAATTCTGAGTTGTTTACATGACCCCCTGGGCTTTTTATGGTTGAATATTTTCAATTACTGCTTTCATTTCACTAGGGGCTATGAGTCTATGTAAGTTGCTTATTTGATGTGGACATAAGTTTGTAGGTGATACATATTTAAACATCATTTTTGGGGATAGAATTCCAGTTTGGTAGAATACGGATTTTTAAGGTGTGTCTTTATGATCCTCTGAATTTTTGTGGTATCTGTTGTAATGCTCCTTTTTTTCTACAATACTATTAATTTTGACTTTCTTTCTCCTCTTAGTTAATCTGCCTTAGGATCTGTCAATTAAACTTGTTGGCCTGGGTTTCTTCTCCTTCCTCTATTCTTACTGCTCATAGGTTTAATCTTGTCATGATGTCCCACATTTCCTGGATGTTTTGTACCTGAATTTTTCAGATTTAACTTTTATTTTTTAATTGACTGTCCTATCCCCTTTTTTTCTGCCTTGAAGACTCAAAATTCCCTCTTCTACATCTTGTAGTGTTGGTGAGAGTTTCCTCTGAGGTTTCAGTTAGACTTCCTAAATTGTTAATCTCTAGTTTTATTTCACTTTTGGATTCCTTTGATTATTTCTACTTTCATGTCTTGAAATGTTTCCATTATTTCATCTAATTTTTGTGTGTTATGCTCTTCAATCACACATTTGCTCATGTCCCCTTTGAGGTCTTGAGCATATCTGTACTGGCTGTTCTGAAATCCCTGTGTTGTTGTTGTTCAGCTAATCTGTATTTCTCTGAAACTAGTACAATGTGGCTTCTGGAGGAGGCAAATGTACTGGCCTTTTCATGTTTGTATTTTTGCCATGGATCTAGACATCTTGAGTTATGATTTTTGAGGTGTGTCTTGGTTTCCATATTTGGTCCTCTCTTTGCTGGGTGAGTATCTGTCTTTTGGTTGATATTACCTATTCTGGATCCTAGGCAAATGTGATGGCTATGGAGTCTTTGGGAGTGAGTGCCTCTGTGGATCAGTGGGATACAGAAAGGAATGAATAAGGGCTGAGAGAAAATGCTGAGAGACAGAAGGAAATAACCAGAATGGAGTCTCCAGAAGTCATTACAGTTCTATAGTAATAAAAGCTTGGTTTCATCAGAAAAACAAAGCAGTCAGTGGAATTGAATTAAAAACCCAGATCAAAGTCCACACACCTAGGGATACCTGATTTTTGACAAAGAATTAAAAATACACTGAAAATAAAGATAGTATCTTGAACAAATGATACTGGTCAAACTGGATGACTACATGGAGAAGAGTGATAATTTATCTGTATCACCCTGGGCCAAATGGATCTCTAACTGGATGGAGAATCTCATCGTAAGACCAGATTCTCTGACAGGAAGAAAAATATGCCCATAGTCCTGGTATGGTCATTACCCTGCTAACAGAGGCTCTAAGATTCATACAAAGTGGTCTAGATGCCAGTCATCCAGACACTTCCGTTGTGGACACTTGGTTGGGAAAGTGATACCTGGTGGATAGTTTTACATATGGGGAGCCTGAAAATTAAATCTGGTCTTTGCATTTTGAAAATTTTATGGGGATAATTACCTTCACCTTTTATGGTAAACCCTAAGTGTCTGTCTTCTGAGTCTCTGAAACTGTATAGATGCTTTTAGGCCTGGAAAAGATTCAGATAGGATGGAAGCAAACACAAGTCAGGCTTAGGACCTATTCTTGACCACTGTCCATCAGTTGACTGCTTAGTATGACCCCCCTCCCAGTACACCATTCCTGTGGTGATAATGGGCTGCCATTGGTATACATGAAATATTAACTTTACCTTTGAAAGTTTATATAGATGGATTGTACTCTATTTTATTTGTTTATTAAGCTCAACTTTATTTTTCTGAGATTTATCTATATTGATTTGTTTAGTAATATTTTATGTTGGGTGTCTAAGTCTGGCCTAAAAATCTTTCCTATTAAAATTCAACTTCTCCTGCATGCTGCATCTGGTGGGAGGCATGGGGATGTACTGGTGGGAAGGACTGTGTCTAAATTCTATCTGTTGGTTTTAAAATCTGATTTTATGGACTTAGGGCTGAGGCTGCAGAATAGTAGATTAGAAATAGGAGAACTTGGTATCTTCAATTTCTGTGTGACTAGAGGACTCTGCTTCTGTTGTGTGTTTAAGGGTGCCAAGTACAACATCACCTCCAAGAATAAAAACTTGAAATTTATATAGTCAGTCTTGTCCATTTAAGAAGAGTCAACTTTTCAGAAGTGACATATTTAGGAGATATAGGAGTCAAGGCTTCAAAACATTGCCTTATCTTCTCATTTTGGTATTCCAGGCCATGCTTTGTAAAACTTATTGGAAACTGTATCACAAGCTTATATTTTGACTTATTATATTTCTTTTAAACATTTATTTTTATTTTTAATTATATGTACGTTTCTCGTGGTTTATCTCCCCATGAGTGCAGTTGCCTATAGAGACCAGAAGATGGCACCAGATACCCTGGAGCTGGACTTAAAGGCTGTTGTCAGCTGTTCATCATGGGTGCTGAGAACCAAATTCAGATCCTCTGCAAGAGCAGTATGCTCTCTTAACCACCAAGCCATCTCTCCAGCCTCTCTCAGTAAAGAATGATTTTTCTCAGCCATGCTCACATCACAAGAATGAAGACAGAATTTAGACTCTAGCCTTTATCATATCAAAGAAATGAAGACTTAGAAAAGTAATGTTATTGGCCATATCATGAGTGTATTTGTTAATATTTTCATGCAGATTTTTCCTACTGCAAAACCACTTATGCATTCTCTTTCATGAGTTACTATTAAATCTATTTCTAGAGTTTATAAAAACTGTAACTATATTTATATGTTTTAATTTTATTAGGTCAATATGAAAAAATAAAATTAACAAATTTACGTAAATTAATTGAAATAAAATCTCAATTGCCATTTTTTGAGAGCCATTTAGAGATGATTTTTTGTTTAGTTTGTACCATTTCACTAAAGAATTAAGATTTTTGTTGTGCATTTATATTGTTCTGTTAGAAAGGCAGACACCTTATAAGGCCCTCTGTGTCTTCAGCCGTGTCTTTCACCCTATAGTCTAAAAAAATATTAAAAGGTAAAGGCACTCAAAATAAAACCCCTCAACTATAACCATATTGTCTAAATCATTATTTCTGATGCTTATGACTTTGGTCCTGAAGTTTTATCAATGAATAGTAGAGAATTATCTATTTTATAAATAATTAAATTATCATGTGCTTATATAATTATGTAACAAGTTAAACAAAATAAAGACACTTGCTGGGGACCGTTGTGGACCTTTGAGAATCTCCAGTCAAGTTGAACTATACTGTCAGTGCATTAGACAACTCTTGGTAAAAGGCCTGAAGTTTTATCAGTTTAGGAAAAACTGATAGATTTTCTAAAGTATGAAAGGTAGCAATGACATGCAGGCATTTTGCAAGTTCAAAACCATTCTTACCTGCCATTTAGGGATATAAATCAGCAATATAGGGCTATTATTCAAGAGGCATACATGATCAGGAATTGCATTAACAAAAACGTAGGACACAAGAGCCATGAAATAAGTCATGCACTGTGTTCAACATTGATAAGACACATATTAGAGTCTAATTTTCAACTCCATATTTTAAATACAATATTAGAAAATTGGAGATGGGCCAGAGAAAAGAAGCGAAAATGATTTGAAATTATGAAAATTTGTCTATGCTGAATACTGAAATAGCAAAAGCCTGTACAATAGCATGGAAGTAGGGTTGAGTAGGTCTCCACCTTTGGAGTAACTAGAAATAAGTTTTTTCCTGAAGCCTTAAGACTGCTGTTTAAGGTAAAATTTTAGCATCAGAAAAAGGAGTCACTGCTGTAGGATTATATACATTATAAACATTTGTCAGTCCGATTGGTTTGATAAAATACTATTTGGTCAGAAAGCAGGCAGGAAGTATGGGTGGGGCTTCCAGACTAAGAAAACTCTGGAAAGAGGAAGAGACAGACACCAGGAGATGCAGAGGAAAGAAGATGAAAATGCTCTGAGAAAAGGTACCAAGCCACATTGCTAAACAAGATAAGAATCATGGGTTAGTTTAAAAGCAAGAGTTAGCAAGTAATAAACCTGATCCACAAACCAATCAGCTTGTAATTAATATGAGCCTTTGTGAAATTATTTGGGAATGCTGGTCTAGACTTCAGGGGTAGGCCAGGCTAGAAATTCATACTGTATGCCACAATTCAGAGTTCTTCTGTTTCTCAAATCTAGTCTTTCTTGCTGGAAATATGAGTCAGTGGGACATGATGTCAGACTATGAAAGACATTTTTGGGGGGGAGAAAGAAACATAAGTATTATTTTCCAACAAGTCAGCATTTTCAGGCATTGCCTAATTTATTCCTCAGAAAACTAAAGAGTAATTTGAGAGGTGCAGCATTGCTCAGGCCAAGTTTGGAAATCAGAGTGGCCTGAGGTGAAGAGAGACTAGGAAAAAACCTCAGGTGAAGCACCACCTCTGAGGCAACCAGAGAGGAATGAATGTCAGATGCATACTGCTTGGATATTAGTGAGTCATGTGACAGGGTGTATCAGAGACAGTGATAAGTGAACCAGGATACTTTTGAGGTGGAACAAGGGGGGGGGAGCCCTAGTTGGTCTGTTTATTTCCATTCACTGCTCTTAGAAATGACCACAAACATGCTGGCCTTAAAACAGAATCGTTGTAATTCTGCATTCAAGTCAGAAGTCAGAGGCTCAGTAGGGCTGTCTTCAGGCTGGATATGGGAGGCAGGAATCTTCTGTAGCCTTTTCCAGAGCTGGACGGCTAATCACACTTATTTCTACATGGTTGCCTTCGATCTTCAAACCTAGCTCTGACAAGAACACATTTTTCTCACACTGAATTCCTTTCCTACTGCCCGTCCTAATTCTTTTAGGATCATGTGATTACATTGAACCCACCCAGGTAATCCAGTACAAGCTCCTATATCAAGATCCTACACCGGAGGTTGTGGGAGTTAATTTGTTATTCAGCTCACTGTAGTTGAGCTGGAGACAGTACATTAAGTTCATGCATGCGATTTTGTCAATCAGCTGTGCCAGCTAGACAGCTGGTTCCTTTCTAAAGGTAACGATCTGGGGGTTGGGAACTTGAATTGTAGTTAGGTTGGAAATGAAGCCATGTTGAAATGTTTCAGAAAGGGAGATGGAAAGAAAAATGAGCCATAAGAGGTCCTTACTAGCCAACGTAGGTTTGCCAACTTCTGTGGTTTAATGACTCCTAATGCATAACTCTCATATTCCAAATGAAACAGAAGTTTGCCATTTCATTTGTTTGTTTTTAAAGTAGTATCCAGAATAATGGAATGGTGATAAAGTTCAGTTTCCAAGAGCTGTGTTTGGAATACAGCTTTTGTGTTGTATTCTAAGCCAATGTGAATGTCTCATTTTAAAGTCCTATATACTTCCTACTCTTGAATATTCTACTTCTAGCAAACTTTAGGTGTACCTCTTACAGGGCTCTCGGCCCTACTGCACACAATAAATTACACATACACTGTGAAAGGTGACACTGGGGCTGTCTCACAAGCCTATACATTTTCACTGCACTATTAGAACACAGATCTTTCTTTGGCCTTGGTGAATGTGTGGAGTGAATGAGTGTGTCTAGAGGGAAGCCTATAGGAAGCATGCTTCCTTGCAAACCAGCAATGCAGGTCAATGCAGAAGCCAACAGTTCCAGTCCAGTTCCTTCACTCATCCTCACCGCTGTGAGCAGAACTGGTGGAAAGAGCTGTTTCTGGGCTTCTGCAGTGGCTGTTGCTGCCAGCTCCTCCCTTGCTGCTGTAATTAGAGTTTCTCAGTCCTGGGTTTGAGTAGGCTTCATGCTGCCATAACTCTAGATGCAGGAGGAAAGAGGAACAGGCAATGCCTGTGCCCTGCTGATCTTTACATTCCACCTTGCCATTCTGTGCACCTGCAGAAACATTTGAAAGAGAACCATGGCCTACGAGTCTTCCGGACACTTCAGCTTTTATAATCTGAATTCTTTTGTGTTCAATAAACAAAATGTTCATGTATGGAAGAATTTAGACTTGGGGGTGTTTGGAATACAAGAACACATAAGGCATGAGCCTTATTCTCAAAAAGGGCATCTTAGAAGAGAGGTAGAACCTTTATGCAAATATGCTCTATGTAGTAGAAATAGGGAGAGAGTGACGCCAGCAGGCCAGGGGCTCCTGGTGCTGGGGGAAATCCATCTTCAGGGCTTTTCTTCTCAAGAGTTAATATTTAAATAGAGGTTTGATTCAACTGAGAGATTTCCTCCCAGCTGGCTAGCTTTGATAGTGTTGGAAGGTTGCTATGTAGGCTACTGAGGTATAAAATATGTCCATGTTCTCACTCAGTGCTGGACCCTCCATACTTCAGAACTGACCTGGAGGCAAGATGTATGCATTGATACAATACTGGCATGACTGTTGTGCTAACTAACACTTTGTCATTATATCTGAGACTTGCATCTTCTAAGAAAATTTCATGTCTTGGTCAAAAGTCCATGGCTGAAGAGGTCATAAGCCCCAGGGCAGAACTTGTTATTGTTATTTTGCTAAGCAGTTGTGTTTCAAATTGCCTCTTAAGTATTTATGTTTATGCCTGTATTCCTGGACTGCTCTCTGTCTTAAAGAAGCTTCCTTTTGCAGTGGCCTGCAGCCATTTGAGAGATGAGTACTTGATCAAAGTGCTGACAATAAGACTGAATACTCATTCCTAAATGAGACATCTTTCACACACACACACACACACACACACACACACACACACACACACACACAGAACCAGCACTGCCTACCACCATCTAAGCCCAGGAACATTGAGGAAGAGGTCACAGGAAGAATGTAGGGTCTGGAGGAGTGTGTGAAACGTGCCTTTGGACATGATGCATAACACAGCTACTGCACTCATGAACTCACAAAAGCTGTGGATCTTGTACCAGACCTGTAGGAGACCAAGTCAGATGAAATTCGAACATAAATAGGGAAGTGCCCTCCACACTGTATTTCATACCAGGGTGTTACTAGCAGGCGATGCTGATGGCTGCCAAGGAAGGGAGAATCCATCCTTGAGAATGTGGCCGCTGTTACCTTTTGCATGCTTCAGTGGATGGCTCTATACCCATGCATGTGGACAGCACTAAGTGGATCCACACCTGTGCATGTGGGCAGCCCTAAGTGGATCCACAGCCATACATGTGGGCAGCCCTAAGAGGATTTAGTGGAGTATCCAAAAAAAAAAAGGAGTAGAAAGAAAATGCAGATGAAAAGTTGGCAGAACAATGTTAAAAGCTATCTTGGAAGATGTTATAGGGCAAATTGGGGTTAGATATGATCATATTTTATTGTACGCAAGTCTGAATTTCCCAAAGATTAAAAGAAAGGGTTTTACCAGTACAGAGAATACTGGAAAGAAGTTTATATGGGTAGGATTCTGGACATAGATACAAACTTAGCAGAGGTCTGGAGATGGGGGACCTGAAGGTGGGGGGGGTCTGGAGGTAGGGGTCTGAGGAGAAGAACTGTAGTAGCATGATCACCCCATTATGCGGGACATGTAAAATTTTCAGAAGATATAAGGAATTTTCCTACTTAATTGATAATCTTAAGCTAAGACAGTGGTGGGCAAGGACCATACCTTGGTTGGACTGCTTAGTTACACCTTGCTCTTATAAGCATCCTAACTGTGAAGATAGACTTGGGATGTAAGGTCACAGGATCTCTGTCTCTCCTCTCAATGTGTTGAATGGATAAGAAACATTTTCCACGAGAATAGCAGAGAAAATATCATTTGTAATTGAGAACCACTCGTGTTTGGAAAATACATTTTAAAATTTTTTTCTTATTTGGTAATTCTATATATCAATGATAAATTTTTAAACTAATATTATAATAAAATTATAAGCTAATATTGATACATGTGTAAACAGTTGGCTTATTGTTCTTGCGGAGGACCAAGGTTCAGTTCTTAGCATCCACAAGGCAACTAACAACATCAGTAACTCCAGTTCTAGGGAATTCAGTACCCGCTTCTGGTCTCTACAGACCCCAGGCCGGTGGTGCAGACTTACATGGGAGCCAAACACTTGTGCAGATAGAACTAAAGAAAGCCAAAAAGTTTTACAATTATATGTGGATAATTTAGTTTTTCACCCCCCCCCAGTTGGAGTAAAACCAATGAAATGGTAATTGTAGAAGGAATCATTACACCCCATGGAGTGCTAAAATTGCATACATCTAATCCCTTCCCCCATTTTGCCTTTCTGCTTAGGTGTGAGATACTATGAGGTATGCCAAATAAACGCACTCTTCCAGTAACCTTAAAATAAAGTCACACCTCAGCTTTTGGCGTTGGGCCCTAACTTCTCATACCACCTGCTTCCTAAAAGGCAAGCTTTATTAAATTGACAAGCCTTCGAATGCCAGTAAAGCTTACTAGATAGCATGCATATGTGAAAATTTTAAATTTCTCAAGGTTCCAGAGTAAACACATATCGCCTTATGTAAATATGTATGCATGAAGCACGGGGAGGGCAGACTATGTGGAGATTTTCCCTCTAAAAATAAGTGCTGCAATTCCTTCAGTTCTAAATGCACTTAGACTGTATGCACACAGTCCAGGAGTAGGACCTTGTTGAGAAACTTTTAGCTAACTCATTAGAATTTGTCTGAATCCCCCCAAATGAGTGGGTAGGATTTGAAACAACTTAACCAAAGCTAACACACACTGACATCCCATCCTTTGTAGGGTGGTGAAAAATGACTTTGATTGCTATAGGAAGCAGAAGTGTGTATTTTTAGGTATTCACCTGAGCATTCAGAACTGTTCATATAGCAGTATTCTATTCTGGCCAGCACCTGAAAATACCCCACATAACAGCTGCTCCAAATCTACCAGGTTAAGAATTAAGTCTCACTGTTCTGTTAATGTCATGTAACATTGTTTGTTGGTGATAAAAGAGCTTATAGCCATTTACAGTCAAAGGGGGAGGCAGTAGCTGAGAGGCCTCTGACCCTGCACACAGATCACTAAGGAGTAGAATATGATAAAATCCAATGAACATGAAAGTTAATGAAGACTTAAAGTTATTAATCTTTTTGATGTGGCAGGTGACTCGGGTCTGTTGTTTATCTCCAAGGCAGAACTATCCTGGTTTCTGTCCTATGATTGTAGATCTAGGAACCACTGACTCATTAGTCTGCACTTTGTTTTTCCAGCTCACTTTTTCTTTTTAAGAGGGATAATTACTGGTCAGGGTCTCCCTGCACACATAGCCTTCGCTAGTGCCCTGGCTTGTCATATTGCTGGTCATCTTGAGAAGCGTCTAGAACTTCTACTTTGGAAACTCTTCCGGAGAGGTTGGTGATTTGCTGTCTGACACTGCACTAAGATAAAAGGCTTCTTGAAGTTTATGATTTTAAATTATTCCTTTTCAATTAAGAACCATAGCATTGTTGGTTTGGTTTTGTTCCTTTTGGTTTTCATCTCATTTAAAGACCAAGTTCTAAATACCCCACCTTTAGCCTTGCTCTCGGTTGTCTTTATCATGAGCCTTCAAAGATTAACTATGATTTCTCTCTTTCCAAGAATATCCTTGCTCCAGTCTTTCATTTTCTTTCTTTTTATAATTAAAAAAAATTGCTTACTCAGAAGCATTTAGAATGTTAACAAAACAGCTATATTTTCCCTATAAGTGCAGAGTGGTAATTCATTAACAGAATAATTATTTTCACATATGCTTCATTAGAAACAACTGAAGGTGGAAAAACCCAATACTGTCTCCATATACAATTAAATTATAGGTTGTATATCAATAAGAACCTGCTTTAAATTTCCATGCCAATTTACAAGCCCCAGATTATACTAGGCTGGGTTAGGGACTCTTGAAAAATACCACAAGGACAGGGCTAACCAAAGCCACATTCAATAGTGTATTTATATATATATATATATGTATATATATATATATATATAAAACCACTCTACAACTTAAAGACAAACCTCACACAACCATATATTTCTTTTTCTTTTTTTTTTCTTAGAAGGAATGAGTTACAGGGGATAAATGCTTCAAATACAAGAAGGAAGACCTACACTAGAACCAACTCATTCTTTGTCTTCCTCATCCTCTTCATCCTCCTCTTCCTTCTTTTCTTGCTTTTTTATCAGCTCCATCTTGGCCCTTTCTCTCTGTACCAGGTTGTTCTTTAGTTCCCTAGGCAGCCATAGCCTTTTCCTGGTTTTCCTTCAGCTCAGCAGCCTCCTTCTCACAGTTCTGCTTGGTATCTGCAGCAGTGGTGTCCGGTGTCTCTCAGTTTCTGTGCAGCATCACTAATAAATAAGACAGGGTGTTCTCTTTAGAGCTGAGACTCAGAACGTGACAAGAAGAAGGCTGAGGAAGCCTCTTGGGTGCATTGGGGTCCTTGAAATTTTTTGGAGGATGTAGGTTTTCATTTCTCTTTCGTAACAAGTCATGTCAGCCTTTTCTATGTCTTCAAATTTCCTCCTTTCTTCTGCATATGTGGTCCTCTGAAAGAAGCATCTGGGGCTTCTTGTGCTCTCCTGGCACGCTTCCACGAGGAACTCATATGATGGCGTTTTTTGCCTCTCAGCTTCTTAGTATCTGGTCCCTTTTGGCTGGATATAGTTGGTTTTCCTCTGCAAGGTCACAAAGTGACCTAGTTCATGGTGCTTGCCCCAGCCCTGTCTCTGTGGAGCTCAGTATACTACAGTATCTGCCCAGTCCCTATTTTATCCACTCTTGCTTCCTTCTGTTCTCTTCAGGAGACAGCAATGTAGGTCCCTATGGTGAAGGTCGGCAAGAAGACATTGGTTCTTTACAAAAGCAGTGGAAATATCTGCTGGGTCCTGCAGGCTGTCCCTTGGTTTACATCTGTAAATGTTGCTGTGTGTTTTCTAGCATCAGTGTATAGGATTAGTATGGTCCTAAGAGCTGAAAATGTTGGAGGGAGGATATTATAAGTCAGAAAATAGAGTGGCTTTCCGATGTATGAATCTTTGCAGTATGTCCAGCAAAGTATAAAATTGTCTCCATTGAGCCTTTCTAGGTATAGATAACTTATTCTTAACACCAGTTGTTTCTCTTAAAGATAGCAATTCTTATAATCTATTAAGCCACCAATCCTCTTGTATAACTTCAACTAGATTAGAAATAAAACAGTGAAACTAGAATTACTATTTCCTCGCGCAGTCTCTGGTCTAGTGTGCTTACTTAACCCCATGAAATCTGGAAAAACTTTGGATCAATGTAAGGAGGAGGAAATAAAATCCTAGATGAAGCCAGATATGATACTTGAATTTCTTGTACATCATTAACTTAACAAAGGTGCCTATTAAAGCATGGCACCTGTAGATATTGCAGATAAAGCTGTGGCTAGAACATGCTAGATGCATTCACTCCTGGAGAGAGAGAGAGGTAAACGGAGTACACAGAGAGGAAGAAGGCACCTGTGGGTAGACATCAGAAAACAGGGAAACAGGAAACTAACTGGATTATATACTCTTCAAGAGGGTGCCTTTCTCAGAAGGTGGCATTTGGCCACTGTGCTCACTATTTGGTATCACATTTGTTATGGTGAAGAATTGGATTGCTGGCAATACAGCTGGTCAGTGGCAGAGCAAAGTGTAATGTGTGCAAGGCTCTGAGGTCAAGCCCTAGTTCAGTGTCAACCAAGAGCACGTTTTCCTCGGATCCCTTTTGAGTATGTGTGAAGTTGGAGTCATCTCTTGGATGAGATGAATTTGGCTGAGATTTCCAGGCCTTAACCAAGGCCAACTTGTCTTCAACTTGGTGACATACTGTGCCAACCTCTTGCTCATCCCAAACTGAGAGTGGATCTCTGTATCTTGTTTGTGTTAGAAACCTGATATGTTTAAATGGCGACCCTGTGTTAATTCTCTCTCTTCCTCTCTGTGATGATGTATCACATGTGTATCTATTATATTGCCTGTAGACCTGGCTGAATCTCTGCTTTCCATCCCCCCTCTTCCTTAGCTTCATAATATAAAGGATCTTTGTTCCAGGAGTTCTGTGATCGTGAGCAGAGAACTGCAGTTCTGTGACTTCTATGATACAGGTTTTATTGTGTAAGAACATTAATTAGGGTATGGAAACAGGAACAGACAGAGAATGAAGTCAGCCAGTGATGAGTTTTGGGTCTAGATTATTTCTTGAATGAGTTGTGTGATTAAAAGCAAAAAGCCCAAACCCTATCATCTTTTGACAGATTGGCAAAACTCGTCGGCACCATTTCGCTGCCCTTTCGTCCTTTCAGGTTTTGCAGACACTCATTTCATTACCTCTGCACATTCTCCATCTGGCTCTGGGACTGCACCACCAGCAGCCGTGGCCCAGATACACTTCTGAGGTTTAAGGTTTCTCGTGTGTCACGATATCTTCATACTTCCATCCATCTCTTTCTGAGCTCTTTGAGGCTTGAGATGGGAGACCATGCCATCCCCTTCTCTGTTTTATTATTGTTTTTTATTGGGTTGGAAGTCATGTCACATAGAGGTATCTTATTGAAAGTGAGTGATTCAGTGACTTCCAGTACTTGACATTGTTGTACAATCACCACTCCTATCTATTTCCAAATATTCTCACATTCCCAGAAGGAAACTCCATCCTTTTTTGGCAACTGTTTCCTGCCCCTTTCCTCCCCAGCCTCTGGCAAGCATTGGTTGTTACATTTATATCCTTGGTAGTTTGCAAAATACCTTGCCAGAGTAAGTGCTTAGCAACTTTTTACTGGTATAATAAATGGATTAAAAATTCCAAAGAGAATGGTCTTGCTTTCAATTGCTTTATTCATCCAGACAGTTTTGGACTGACCACAAGCCAGGCCATGTGCTACGTGTAGTGGTGGGGAGACAGACAGGAAGTAAACGGTGTAGCTGCACCCTTGCTGTCAGACTATGATCCGACTCAGTGTTGGGCAGTAGAAATATTATGTGCTTCACATATGATATTTACATTTTTTAGTAGCCAAACACATTAAAGTTGCTGTTGAGGTTTCTGCCAAGTAGTGCCTGAAATCAACCTAAACATGCTTTTTTTTTTTTTTAATGGCCCTGAAGAGCAGGAGGCTCATGTTAGACCCAATGCTAATTCACAGTGCCAGCAGGCTATCCCTTGTGGAGCAGTATATACTGATGCTGCCAAACTCCAGGTGAATTTGACATGAAAGCACATCTCATCTCAACTTGAACTAGGCGCATGTATGACTGCTCAATGCTGTGACAAGGTACCCAACAAAATGACTGAAGGGAGGGTTTATTTAGGTACACAGTCTGAGGGTCCAGTACAGCCTGGTGGGAAGACTGTATCAGCACAAGAGTGAGGCAGCTAGTCAGATACTGCCTCCAGTCAGAGGCAGACCAAGGTGGCTGCTGATGCGTGGCTCACTGGATCCCCCTCTTTCTGCAGTTCAAGAACCCTCCCGCCTGGATTGGTACTACCCATGTTTATGATGAAGTTTCCGACCTCAGTTTCTCTAGTCTGGAAGTCCCCACAGAGACCTGGGCAGAGGCTGGTCTAGGTCCTGCCGGGCAGACAACCCACTGAAACCGCACATTCTAGTGTCTGTGGTCACATGTGGCTTGCGTTTTCCCTAGTTCTTGAAAGCTCCCAGGCCACTGAAAAGGCAATTTCAGGTGTAGTGTGTGTCAAATAAAAGTACAGAGTTTTACAAGGTCTAATCTAGAGACTCTATGACCAGTGGGAGGTGTGGAAGGTCACCTAGAAAAAGCAGAAAGTGGAGTGAAGAGCAGATTTGGTCTTGAGAGCAGAGGGTGAAGTTACATGCTCCCTGCCTCTGTCTTTTCTGTTACTGTGATGGACACTGTGAGCAAGCACCTTATAACGGGAAGTGTTTAACTGGGCTTAACGATTTCAGAGAGTTATAGACCAGGATGCGATGTAAGGCATGGCAGCAGGAACACAGCAGAGAGTCGGCATCTTGATCTGTAAGTCAGATACAGAGAGGCACAGTGAGATTGGCACCAGTCTTTTGACACCTCAAAGCCTGCCCCAGGTGGCACAAATCCCCCAACAAGGCCAAATGTCCTAATCATTCCCAAACAGTTTTACCAAGTATTCAAACGTGACGCTACGATGGTGGTTCTCAGCCTTCCTAAAGCCGTAACTCTCTAACAGAGCTCCTCAGGTTGCTGTGATCTCCAACCATAGAATTGTTTTTGTTGCTACTTTTTAATGTCAGTTGGCTCCTGTTCTGAATCAAAATGTCAATATCTGTGTTTACCAATGGTCTCAGACAACCCCTGTGAAAGGGTCGTTTGATCCTCAGAGACTGCTTCTCATCAAGTCACCATGCTGCCTTTCTGCCTTCAGGAGTTTTAACTGCACTGTAAATGAAGTCCCAGCTACTCTGCACCCATCTCAGCAGGAAAAGATGAGGTTCGATTTCTTAGACAGTTACTTGGGCTATTTATAAATTCCCATTTTTCCCCATTCCTTGCATTCCTAAGTATTGTGTTTTTTTGAAAAAAAGAACATTTTTGTTATGCTATTTCTGTCATAATGTGTCCTTTAGACCAACTTAATTCATTTGAAAAGAATGTTAACTCTAATTATTCCTTAAGGTTTTGTTACTATTGTTTATTTTTATTGGTTTAAAAGTATTACTTAAAAATATAATACATCTCTGGCAGCCATTTTCAGGATGTCTCCCCTGCCATCGCACTTGCCTCCTCAGCACAGTGACGTGGGTACACTTCCCTCTCTCATCACAAGCATCATGGTCTTGGCTACCCCTGTGGGGTGACTTTACAGAGAGAAGCTGGAGTGAAATTTCGTCTGAACAAAGCAGGAAGTCTGCTGCGTGAGTCTGTTGCATGAGGAGCACCACATCTGGGTATCTTATAAAATACTGAGGCATCTGTGTGTCATTTCTCCTATGATAGTCCTTATGCTGCTGCTCTGAGCCACAGGGACATTACAGTATCTTCTGAACCACCACTTAAGAGTGCTTTGTAATGTGATGCTCTCCAGAAGAGTGCTCCTTTCTGACAGAGGCCACAGAAGGCAGAGCCACATCTTAGGAACCATTACCAAAACAGATTTCAGGTGGCGGCTGGGTGTGCTGGAATGATGCTGAGGGAATCTTCAGAGTTACCTTTTAATACTTCCATGGATACATAGCTCTCCTGTTTCCACAGCCTAACAAGAGGGCCACAGACAGGGACAGTGGAGCGTCTTCACATGTCCATGTTTGGTTTTCTGAAAACCATGCTTTTTTTGGCAAACTTCTCTCTCAGCTCCTCTGGGTAAAGTAGGTGGTGCCTGCTTCCTTTCCCAAGGACAGCTCAGACATGAAAGGCGTGAGATGAGACCATTTCTTACAGATTCTGTGCAAGTCTCCAGGGCATCTTCGTGGCGGTTCTGTCTCAGTGACATTAAGTGTTAAGAGAATAGGTTATTCACCTCATTCTTAGCATGTGGATGTTTCTTCTCACAGCCCGCTGTACTTTAAAGTAGTCTATGTAAACGTTAGTCCATAAAGCAGTTTTGAACAAACAGCTCCTACAATACACCAGTCTCCTCTTTCTGTCCGAGTCTCTAGGGTCCATTGTCGAATTTCTGGCTGTTCTAGACCCATTCTCCACCTCTCACCAAATGTGCCGATTCGTCCTACCTTTTATCCCTTGACTATGGCCATGCTCTTAGTGTCGTCTTGATTATGCTGCATGGTGAAGAAATTTCTACAGGGGAAGGAAACAAAACGTACATCTTTCAGGGTCCATTTCCCTCCCTGTCACATTTCCCTTTGACACCATTGCTAGGATGGTAAGAGGCACAGGCAAAGTGTCCTTTGGTCACTACAGATGCCAAGCTAAAGTGCCCAGTCCCCCTCACACAGTGTCTCTGCCATGAATGCAATCTGTGTGTGTGTCCACAAGGACACACTGTGAGAAGTACATTGGTAAGAAACCGGGGGTTTCACTTTGCAGATCCCTCAAGCTTGATGTGTTTAAAGGACATGATGCTCTGCCTGGAATCAACATGGAACATGAAAGTGCATGCTTTAATCAGCTGCAGCAGTTCAGAATTCTGAATGCTCTTCTTTCTCTTATAATTGCAGTTTATAGTAAAGCACAGTATGTGTGATGCACACATGAAGTCTTTCCCATGACCACCCTCTAAGCAGGGATCTGAACCAACAGCATTAATTTTAGTGGAATGAATGCATCATAAAGTGGAGGTCAGTTAATTGAGGATGTGCTGTGAAGGCTCAGGGCGGAAAGATTCTCCCATCTGTGGACCCGCTGACAACGATGCACTTTCACTAATTGGATGTAGAAAGCTAGCTGTTTGGCAGTTCACTTTCCCAAGTGTCATTTTTATAACCTTTGTGACCTCTGCCTACCTGAAGCACCCATCACGTGGTCTCTTGTTTTCCCCCCGACCAGTTTGACACATATATTATTACTTCCTAAATAGCACTTAGTCTGTCATATGGAGCATTAGCCTTGACAATTTGCAGTCCATGTTGTAATTTTGAGGATGAAAATTGGTTAAATGACAGGAGAAATATGGTAGTTCATGAAGAAAATTCTTTGCAAGTTTCATTTTCTGTCCTGGCCATTCATACCCTTGTCATTCTGCTCATTAGGTCAAGGGCTCCGAGGCATTTTGTACGAAATGGCACGTGTTCCAATGACTGTGGCACACATTTGTAGCATCTCAACAGTGATTTTCCTTCCTGTTTGGGAGGATAGTCATTTTCAAATGTCTATAATTTCTAACATGAAAAATTAATATTGCACAATGAGTTTTGCCTCAGGAACCCTTTGAAGCTGGAGTCTGAAGTTCATCTTATATTTACCTCCAGTCTGGGAACTCCTCAAACTTGAAGCAATAGCTGTGAAGGTCAGGCAGATGAATTAGCTTCTTGTCAGGACTAGAGTTATTGGTTGTTGTTCTCTTATTATTTTACTTTTATCTGTCCCAGGCATCTGAGACAAACAATATGCCTATGCCATGGATTTGAATATTAAAAGATTTCTTCCTTACTGGAATCATAACTGGAAGAACAGCCAAATTGAATGTGGACACAGAGAAAAATATCCATATCCCTCTGTGCATGCCTGGGTAGCTATGGCATTGTGCTGCTGCCTCACATCTGGAGTAGTTCATCATCACAGAACAGATGTTGGTGTGAATCGGGTCATCGTAGCAGCAGAGCATGCACACGTTTCTTTATTCTTGCAGTGATAACTATTACATTTTTCTTCATGCTAATTTTGACAGTGACACCCTGCTCTGAAATATGAATATGTTTGTTACAGTCAGGACTGGAATCAAGGGGTAAAATCCAGAGGGTTTATAAGATGCTACCTTCTTGTTCCCATCATTCTCTTGAATTTAAGCTATGGGATAGAGCAAAGAGAAGTGTGAGGAGGTGTGGGTTCTAATGTAGACATTTTTGCGACTTCCTGATTGATTATAGATGATAAGAAGGATGCTAATCCTTAGGGGAATATCAGTCCTCTGAAAGAAGTCAGACTTGTAAGGAAAGTGACCAGCAGGAGGACATTGAGCAGTGACATTCAGTGAGTCCTTGTCACCAGCAGTCATCAGCATGCAAGCCTGCTGTAGTTTTCTGTATTTTATGTTATGGTCTAGACTAAGCGGGAGCTCTTGGAACAAGAGAAGCAGTTAATATCACACAAGTTATTATTTCTTTCTGGAATGTTTTATATTTTTAGTACCAATGAGATCCTTCTCTTGTCCCAATGTGCCTCTAAAAATTTAAAGAGAATCAAGGAATGCATAATTTATATCTGTCCCAGAGGTAACAGAGTGACTCAATGGTAGCCATGAAGGAATGAGTTTAAATTTCATGTCTTATGCAAGAGGTGAGTTTTATGTGAAAACTGCGAGAGTTGGCCTCAGGGATCTCTAGGTAATTATCCCTCTAACAGCGGAGAGAGCTTCCAGTGGGATTATTGTAGAAAGCAGTAGTGGATCAGCTATGCCCTTGTGAATCATGGTGAATCATGGTTGCCACAACCGAGCACATAGCAACGGATGCCCTGCACGGAGCACATCTCCCTTTAACCCCCCTGAGAGCTTCAGTGGGGCCCCTGTGTCTCAACAGGCAGGTGAGTCTAGATTTCCTGTGGAAGAATTCAGGGTAAGAATGGATGGGACTTCTCTTTACCACAACAGCTCCTCAAATTTATTTTCTTCACTTTGGTCCCCAGGGCACTTAATGACGAAGCCAGTGAATCCATTAGTCCTTGAGCCATGGGCATTATGACTCCCTCTGCTGCTTACAATGTGCCAGAGGCTCTTCACCCAAACTCCTGGGCATATGGGATGCTGGATTTGGAAAGACTTTAGTGCTTCCAGGAGAAGAGTTATCAAAAGTACATGCTACTCTACACTATGTTTAAAAATGTATGCTTTGTTCTTTGATCCAATCTAGTTTTTTTAGCATGTGCTTTTAATCATTTCATGGCAATTATTTTGTTCTCTGGGACCATTAGGTGTCAAGGAACAAAATCATATAGCCTAGTAGGGGCTTCTCTAAGCAACAAAGGGCTAGTGGTCCTTGGGAGAAGGACATTTGAGTTTAATTTCTCTATTACCTCTTGTTTATCAGTGTATATTGCATGTACGCTAAGACATGCACTTTTGTCTCTGTATGGCAATCTTCATTTCTCATCAGAGAATCTTCTCGTGAAGCCTGTAGGAGGGCTTTCTGGATACCCTGTTTTTTGTTTTGTTTTGTTTTGGCCTCTGAGATGAGTCCGACTCCTGGCCCTAACCCTTTCAGCATTCATATGTGCACAAAGGAAACACAGATGGAGAGATTCGCCACTGCAACCCCTTCATCTCTCTAACAATCACTCGAGCTCTTGGGTTCTTTATCTCTTTTTAAATATAATAATCTCCATAAAAAATGATTTTACTCAGTGACCATTCATTACAGCTTCTCCCATGAGTTTCAGATCTAGTTAAGAAAATATAAGAGTCAGACAAATTCTATTTCTGTGCATATTGAGGGTTTTTTTTTCCCCAGTGTGACAGAACTGGAGAATGTGTCACTCATACACTCAAGCCCCCTCTGAAGCAGAGGACTCCTTGGTCGTCGGTATAGCAGCTTAGCCCCAGTCCTGTGTTGAGAGAGCCTGTGCAATGCGTAAGAGAATAGTGAGTCGAGCCTGTGCATCTGAGGGGTTTAGGGGAGAAATCACACGCTCTATTCCTTTTCCCAGTGAAGTAATTGGATAAATAATTAATTTTCAAGGAAAATCAAAAGTAGAGACTTGCCCTTGCCTTCCTTCCATGGAAACAGGAGGGGTCGGGACAGGAATCCCCATGACGCCCTAGGGAAACAGTTTTCCTAGTTGTTGCTGGAAGGCCAGGTTCTCTCTCTCTTTGCTTATTTGTGAACGCATCTTCACCCCACCTGTCATCCATCATCCCCTCCACTGTCCATCTGGGCAGCCGCAGAAGGCTTCCTGCCCAGTGAAAGTCTATCAGGTTTAGCTGAAACACCTCATTTGCCCAGACAGCAAGCTATTTTACCTGTCTTCGTCTCCACAGATACTGCTGTCAGTGAGGTCTCACTTTCTCCTGAATACTGCTCCCTCCCTGGAAATTCTAAAGGTCTACCATATGTGTTTAATGTTTGTTCCTCGTGACCATCATGAGCCCTAACTTGGTCAATACCTGCTCTTATTCTAATTTTCCCAGCTTCAGTACAGAAGAAGCTGTACTGAATGGTTAATGGTTATTGGTCAATACCGGTTCTTATTCTAAATTTCCCTTTGGCATCTGAGGCCTCTAGGCTCTTCTCTATCATTTTCCTCTGTCATTCTCTATGTGAAGTTTCTTCAGGGGTCCTCACATTTTAGACTAGATGTCAGATAAGCTCCAGGGTTCTCCCCACCTTCTTGTCTTTCATTATGCCCCCATATGTCCCTGACCTTCAACCCCCCTTCCTTTGTATGTATGGATCCCAAGGGTCTATGCTCATCTCTAAGCTCTTTGTCCACTTCTTGTTTGATTTTTCCAGTTTTATGTTTTCTTTTCTGGCATATCTAACTGGGAATTTTAAATTAGAATGTTTTCAAGTAAAACAAATTATATTTTATACTATAATCTTTTGCTATTTTCATCCCTGTTCTTGGGTAAAGTCATTAATATCCCATTTGCTCCCCAAATAGAAAATCTTGAAGATTCTTCAGTTATTTTTAGTGTCATGGACAATGTTGGGTATTAAAGAAATAGACACCTGGTGGGGCATGATGATCAGGAGTTGAAAGTCATCCAAAGCTATACGGCAAGTTCAGTTCCAACCTGGCCTACATGAGACCCCCCCCATCCAAAAAAAGAAAGAATGAAGAAAAAGGAAAGAACACAGAGACAATGGTAATGATTTTGTTTATGATACGTTCATAAGCATTAATTTGAAGTGATTCAAAATTACGTGGATATCTGTGACTATAGAAATATTTATGGGAGAGGCATAGACTGCTCCAGAGAAAGTAATGATTAACTTTTTCCTAGGTGTGGTGCAGGGTCACTAATGAACTTAAAGCTGAGTTTTCTCAAGTAGTTAAGAATGAGTGAATGTGAAAAGACAGAATCCTGGGAGCACTTGGGATATCATGGCATGCCCAGGTTGATGCAGGGAAGATGAGCTGTGGTCTAGAGCTGAGCCGGGCAGCTGTGCCAGTGCAGAAAGAGTGTTCCTATTACGCAGGAGTTTGCTGTTCATATTCTTTAAGTAGAAGAATTTTGAATGAAGAGGCATTGTCTCCATCTGTTTCTGTACACAGTAATTTCAGGGGATCTATTCTTTTCTTAGCATTCTATGAGTATCTTCTGTGTACAACTATGGTAAAAGCAACTTTTATTATTTACAGTTGATATGATAGTATACATAAGTGACCTCCAAAATTCTAACAGGGAACTTCTACAGCTGGTAAACCCCTGCAGCAATGTGACAGAATACAAGCTTAACTCAAAAAAATCAAAAGCCCTCCTAAATACAAATGATAAATAAACTGAAAAAGAAATCAGGGAAACATCACCCTTTACAGTAGCCACAAATAACATAAAATATTTTGGGATAACTCTAACCAAACAAATGAAAAACCTGTATGAAAAGAACTTCAAGTCATTGAAGAAAGAAATTAAAGATATCAGAAAATGGAAAGATCTCCCATGCTTTTGGATAGGTAAGATCAACACAGTAAAAATGGCAATTTTACCAAAAGCAATCTATAGATACGGTGCAATTCCATCAAAATCCCAACACAATTCTTCACAGACCTTGAAAGAACAATACTCAACTTCATATGAAAAAAACAAAAACAAAAACAAACAAACAAACAAAAAAACAATCCAGGATAACTAAAACAATCCTATTCAATAAAAGAACTTCTGGAGATATCACCATTACTGGCTTCAAGCTTTATTATAGAATTATCATAATAAAAATAATTTGGAATTGGCTTAAAAGGAGACTTGTGGATCAATGGAATTTAATTGAAGACTCTGACATTAATCCATATACCTATGAACACCTAATTTTGACAGAGAAGAAAAAATATACAATAAACAAAAGAAAGTATCTTCAACAAATGTTGCTGGCATACCTGATGTCAACATATAAAAGAATGAAAATAGATTCATATTTATCATTCTGCATAAAATTTAAGTCCACGTAGATAAAAGACTTCAGCATAAGTCCAGTTACATTGAACCTGATATAAGAAAAAGTGAGAAATAGCCTTAAACCCACTGGCTCGGGAGACCACTTTCTAAATTAAACACTAGTAGCACAGACACTGAGAGCAACAATGAATAAATAAGACCCCCTGAAACTGAGAACCTTCTGTAAGGTGAAGGGCATGGTCAGTATAAAACATAGCAGCATCCTATGGAATGGGAAAAGAACTTCACCAACCCAACACCTCACTAAGGGCTGATCTCTAAAATATATAAAGTTTCAAGTTAAAAATCTCTGAGGGCAGCAAGATAGCTCTGCAGATAAAATGCTTTCTGCCAGATCTGACAACCCAAAGCTCATGCCCCAGGATCCAGATAGAAGAAAGAGAGAAGCAGTTCCTACAAGTTGCCTTCTAGCCTCCACATACAGTGTTGTGGCTTGTAATCATGCGTGGGCACACATACACTCACACATGAGTAAATAAGTATTAACTAGTAAGCTGAGTAGTGGAAGACCATTTGGATGCATATTGGAGGTCTGTCTGTCCCCTGACCCAGTCTTCAGCGATTCTCATCCATGGATGCTTTTTTTGTTTTGTTTTGTTTTATTTTCTTCTGAAACTTTTCCCCCCTTCTATCTTGGAAAGATATAACATTCATTTGGTGATTTATTGATATAATTTTTATGCTATACCTATTTTTTTCAGAAATATTTTTTAAAATTTCTCCCTTTAAAAACTAAAATTAGATTTTTTTCTCATATGACATGTGCTGATTACAGTTTTCCTTCTCTTAAGACCTCTAAGGTCCCTCACCACTCATGCCTCCCTCCCCTCCAGATCTGCTCCCTTCTGTCTCTCATTAGAAAAGAACAGCCTTCTAAGAGATAACGAGACAAAATCAAATACAATAAAATAAAGCAAAAGCCATCGTGTCAACATTTGGTAAGGCAAACCAGCCAAAGGAAAAGAGCCCCAAGAGAAGGCACAACAATCAGAGACCCACTCGTTCACATACTCGGAGTCCCATAAAAACACTAAACGAAAGCTATAATAAATATGCAGAGCACCTGGTGTGTGTGGGTCCTGTGCTTGTGCTTCAGTCTCTGAGACTCCATGAGCCTTGCTCAGTTGATTCAGAGGCCCTTGCTCTCCTGGTGTCTCCATCCCCTCTGGGTCTTATACTCTTTCTGCCTCCTCTTCCACAAAGGTCCCTGGGCTCCGAGGGAAGGGATGCTCATCTGACACTCTCATACATGTTTTTTGGTCCCTTTTTCTTCTCCTCACTTCCCTGCCACCCCCTGGGACAGGCAGCCTGCCTTTTGCTTTCATGTCACCTACATTGTTGTTCCTCTTTTCAGTCTCCTTTTCTGGAGCACAAAGGGAGAGTCTGACATATGTTTTCCATGTTTGTTTGAGTTTCTGAGTGAGTGCATGTGAATGTACCCCTGAGTTTACTTTCCCATGGGAGGCAGAGATCTACTTCAGATATTGTTCCTCTGTAACCATTTGCTTTTTATTTTATTTTTTAGCATTTTTTTCTTTAGCTTACAGTTCTGCTCATGGGGTATGCTGACTGACTTTCTCTACCGCTCAACTACCAAGCTTACAACCTTGCACTTCCACTAAATTCCAGCTTTTTTAAATGTAAATTTTTATTTTTTTATGTGGGTTCTGAAAATTAAGCTTAGGTTTTCATGTTTGGGCATAACTCAGAAGGTATGCTGAACTATGTCCACAGTCTGCCTTAGGCTTTGTTGATGTTACCCATTTTGACTTTGGAAAGATAGAATCAAAGTCATTTTAATATTGATTGATTGATTGTGGTGTGTGTGTGTGTGTGTGTATGTGTGTGTGTGTGTGTGTATGTGTGTGTGTGTGTGTAGACAGGTGCTACAGTGCTTGTATGGAAGTCAGAATGTCATTTGTGATACTCAGTTCTCTTCTTCCATCGTGTGGGTATCAGGAATCAAACTCAAGTCGGTAGCAAGCATCTTTACCCTGTGTGCCCGCCTGCTGGCCATTCAAAATACTCCTAATAGGCATTTATCTGAAATCTAAAGGCATTGAATACTTTGAATTATTTATTGTCCCCTTTTGCTTCTTTTTGAGAAATGAGCATTCAGCTCCCTGGCCCATTTATTGATTGGAAGATTGGGGCTCTTTCTGTCCATTTGTTTAATTTTCATAGTTCTTTATTTTCTATATTGATCCAGGTCTGAAGTGGCCTGCAAAGATGGCTTCCATTCCAGGGGGTGTCTGTTCACCGTGATGACACTTTCCTTTGCTGTGTAGAAGCCTTTACACAATCCTGTTCTATTTGTCCATTCTTAGTCATTTTCTGAGTTACTGGAACACTTTTCAGAAAGGTGTCTCCTATGTTCTATTAACATATCATATTATAGCACCTTCACCTTTTCACATTTTGTACTGAGACCTTTGATCCATTTTGAACTGAACTTCTTATAGGGTAAGAGATACAGATCATGCTTTATTCTTCTTTAGGTGAGCGTCTAATTTCTCAGTTTTATTACCATGGGTCTTTTCCTTTGTTTTTGTTAGTTTAACTAGAGATTCGTGAATCTTGTTTATCTTCTCAAATGACCAAATCTTTATTTGACTGAATCTCTATATTGTTCTTTTAGTCTTTTATTTTATTAATTTTTGCCTCTGAGTACCACCTCATTCATTCTATCTGGGCCTCTCCTTGCTTTTCTAGAACCTTAGATTGCATCATCGTTTATTATTTATCCAATGTCTGTCTGCATTTTTTTCTTTTTTAATGAAAACCTTTTTCCTTAGAACTGCCTTATCTGTGTCTGATTGACCATTTTCATTTGTGTTTAGGAGTTTAAAAAGTTTTCTCTCTCATTTCTTTAAATGACCCTGTACATTGTAGCGGGAGTGGCAGCACAAGTCTTTAATTCTATTACCTAGGAGGCAGAGGCAGATGGATCTCTGGGAGTTTGAAGCCAGCCTGCTCTACATAGTTTCAGTATAGCCAGGACTACATAGTAAGACCCTGTCTCAAAAACAAACAAACAAAACTGTATTGTTCGACCAATATTTGCGTAATTTTCGGTCCCTCTTGCTGATAGGAAATTGCTTTTCTCATTCTTGTATTTGTTGATGATTTTCTTGTACCCTAGAATATGATTAGTTTTAAAGAGTAGATTCTGAGAAGAGAATATCCCCTCTATTGGGTGTAGTATTCTACGAATATATGTTGACTTCAGCTGACCAATGTATAATTTAGGTTCGAAGTTGTTGGATTTTTATTTTGTGTTCATATTTGGGTTTTGTTTTGAAAGTTTTAGTTTGTAAAACTAATCTAAAGATGAGAGTTATTATAAAGCCTTTATTAGATCATCACACAAAAAATTCCACCTCTGGACACAGTACAGACATCAACAGATCCTAGGGCTCCAGCCCCAATGGACACATTTTTATCACAGTTTCTGCTTCTGTGGCTCAGGGAACATCATGGAAGATGGGGAAGAAGAGTTGCAGAGCCAGAACACCAGGAAGTGTGTGTGAAACAGTCTCTCCTAGAAATGACTGCACAAATACAACCATAGCAATATCAATGGATATAGACAGGATAACAGGGAAGGGGAAAATTTCTTGGGGTTCCATTTCCAAAGAACTAGAGGCAACTGCTGACTGCTAAGAGGAGAATTAGCTTGTCCCCAAGATGAGCCCCCACCAACAAAAACAGACCCAGCAGGTTGTATTTTTTTATCTATTTTTGCATAGACATACGTGCATGTATGTAACAATAACCCAAGAAAACAAGGCTTTTAAGCTGGCTTTTTAAGGATGTGGTGGGTGGGGTGGTGGGTGGGGTGGTGGTGTTGAGAACAGGTAGCTGGGAAGAGATTGAGGGACAACAAGAAAAGGGAGAAGGGTTATTTTATTACAATTAAAATCATTTAAAAATAAAAAAAGCTTTCCATTGTTATTGTTTTAGGACCTGTCTGAACTTTCATGTCCTTCATTGTTAGTTTTATGAAATTGATAGCCGACTCCTTAGTGCGTATTTTCAACAGTTACATCTTCTTGATAAATTTATTGATATGCAGTGGCCTTTTCTCTTCTCACTAGTTTTGGCCTGATGTTAGTGTTCTTATTCTCTCTCTCTCTCTCTCTCTCTCTCTCTCTCTCTCTCTCTCTCTCTCTCTCTCTGCAGCTTGTTTGTCTCCCATTTGCTTGGCAGTTGATGTTTACATCTGACTCTCAGTGTTTGAATCTCTTTGCCAGTATGCCCAGAGCAGTTCTCAAAGATAAGAAATAGCTAGACCTGGGTTTTTATTCCAGGCAATCACTTTGTGCCCTTTACTTGCTGAATAGAAGCATTTGTATCTAAGTCTACCATTGAGATGGTTTGCTATTTCCACTGAATTTTGTTTGCTTATTTTGTTTTGGGTTGTTTGGATTGATTATTGGTAGCTATTTTTCTTCTTTCTCTTCTTGTATTAGGGGTTTATTGGATTAGAAATTATAGCCTTCTTCTCAAGGCTTCTCTCCCTACCGACTTCTTAAAAACACACACACACACACAAACAAAAAAGACTTTCTTATTCTCTTGTGTGGGAAACAATCTTTTTTCTCTATGTGTAATGTCTCTTTGAATATCTTTTTCAGTGCTGGCTTGGTTTTCATAAATAGCCCGTATTTGTGCTTATCTCTTAATATTGTTATTCAATAATTTTAGGGGACAACTTGTTTGGGAATTATAATCTCTGTTGACAGAGCTTGAAATATATTATTCTATGATTTCCTGGCTCTTAGGATTGTTGATGAGAATTTCCCTTATACGTGAGTCGATGTTTTCCTCTTATAGTTTTAAAAATTTTTTTGCTCTTTGTTGGATTTCTTTAAAATCTTTTACCTATGATAGGTCATAGAGAGATTCTTTTCTAGTCATGTATATTTGTATGTTCATCTGTTTACCTACCTTAGGGAATTTTTTTTCTGTCATTTCATTCAATAAATTTTCTGCCCTGAGACTGAATCTTCATTGTTCCTTCTACCTGCTTTTATGTGTTCAAAGAGATCCTAACTAGATTAAGAAAGGAAACATCTGGAAAGGGGCAACATGAGCTAACAGGGTATTTGAATAGCAGTGAGGCTTAAAAGGGGGAAGGTAGCCTTGAAGAGACCTTCTAACAGGTTATTGGAGTACTTTATAGAAGTGATGGGTAGATTATGAAGGAATATACTCATGTCTGAGGACACAGATATTCCATGTCTACTAATTGTTTCTTAAAGCTTCATTTTATAATATAACACAATTTACTCAATGGCTTTCTGAAATATAATTGTTTACCATCTACATGTGCTATAAACACAGAGATTTGACAGGCTTTTGCTTGTGGGTAATTGATGTTATTAAAAATCACCAACCTGGCATGTCTGTCATTCCCAGCCTTGACACTCTTAAGTCAGACCTTTGGATAGCCAGCACTAAGAGATACAGATGAATTTTTGAATGAAATGGTCCTTGTCTTATCAGAGGAATGGGTTCTTAAAATTTGCTGGCTGTCATGGTGAAAATAACAATGATATGGTGATGTCAAACTGACCAGTCATTGCAGGAACTTGACTTGTGGGGGGTGGGGGTGGGGGGCTGTGACCCTGGAGTCTAGGACTCCCATGGAACGGAAGGCTGGCTGAGTGTGGAATTGATGTCTGTGTCAGGGACATACTGCTTCAGGAGCTTGGCTCTTTTTTACTTGTGCAGTTTTTTTTTTTTGTCTCAATTTGTAGTCTGCTTTGATTCTTTGAAGTTCAAATGGAGTTGGCCCATCTAAGGAAAACATCTCTAAACAGAGGTTTAGACACTGGTTTGATTGAAATCTGATTTTCTCCCATTTGGTGACTGGACTGATCAGGGAGTCTCTGACTTCATTGTGGGAACACTCTGGCATGTATGCTGATCAATTTCTTTAACACAGCTAGAATTTTAAGCCAGGCTCTGTGTATTCTTCCTTTACATTATTTTCTGTAGTAGCATATGTGTCCTGGGCCTGTGTCTGTTCTAGATCATACCATGTATACCAAGGTAAGGCAAAATGGCTTTTGAATTAGCCTTTGAAGGCAAAATATTTATCTGACAGTTTTTACCACTATGTGGCTCTAGTTATATGCCACCCTATCTCAGTCAACTTTATAAATAACAGTGGCACTTGTCTAAGAAGTGAGGATAGAGTGTTATCCTACCACAAAAGAAGATTCATTGCCTAGGGATTTTTCATATTATGTTTTTCAAGTACAATAGATCAAAATTTTTATAGCAGGGGAACATTTCTGTGGTTTTTGGAGGCCCAAAGTAAACATCTTTAAATGTCAGAATGCTTTAAAACCCAAACAGCCTGTATTCTCATTAGAGAGAAACCTGGCTGGAATTCATAAATTGAAATACTCTGCCATAAAGTTTAGTGTAAACAAGAAACCTGGAAAAGGCACGCATGCTATTCCATAAATATCAGGCTTTGGGTTTTACATTCAAAAATGTGAGAAGTTACATAATCAAGCCCTGACTCGTGTTATCTTGATTTACAAATCTACTTTTGAAATACTGTTTCTCCTCCGCGTGGAGTGTGGGGAGAGGCAGAGGAAGTGCACATTAAACACTGACCCTTCTGTAGAAAGGGCCCTTTGCTCTTCACTGATTTTTTTCTAAAATTTTGATCATTCATGACTCATGCCCCCCCTTTGTAAGATTAATTAATTAATTATTTCTTTGCACAGCTAAGCAGAGGTAAAATGATCTTTGAGAGTTACATTAATCATTTCAGGTAATTAAAAAATTTTAACAAAGCGCTTTAGGCAAGCAGTTTATTAGATACAATTTTGTCCATTTTAAAACATTAAATATTTAAAAAGTATGCTAGAATGGCTAGATAAAAGGGAGAATGATAGAACTCACTGGGCTGAAGATCACATTATTTTTAAAACAATATTAAAGGGGAAACGAAATTGTTCAAAGGAATCCTGGGCTATGGAGAGGACTCTCTAGGTAAAGCATTTGCCATGCAAGCTTTAGGAGTCGGCTGAGAATTCCCACAACACACATAAAGTTGGGAGAGATGATTGCATCCATAACCCTGCGGCTGGAAGGGAGGTGGAGACAGGAGAATCCTCAGAATCTCACTGGCCAGCTGGCCCAGGGTATACAGTGGAAAACAACAGAGAGACCTTGTTTTAAGCAAGAGGAAAGGTTGAAAGGTGAAGACCAAAACATATTGCATTCTGACGTCCACACAGGCACTCTGGCACATTCACACTTACACACACACACCATACACGGACACACATACACATGCATGCACAATGTACACAGACATACACACACAGACACATACACAGAGACACAGACACCACATACACACACACACACACACACACACACACACAGAATGTGGAGGGAGTTTCCTCAGTGGCACAGCACAAGGTGCTGATTTTCATCCCTGAAATTGGAAAAACAAAAATGAATGCTGATGTTGAGGGGAAGCTCTTAATGCTGACACCCTATTAAAAAGACATCACTCTGCAGTGAGGATGTGATACCTATGGCTAAGATTCCTTTGCCTGTTTCTCCTTCCTGCCTCCAGGCACTGAGGTGTTAGGAGTTCTCACTTGTACTTTCTCCCCTTAGACTGTGATAAATTTTAAGTTTTCTTGAAGACACAGTTGGCAATTGGCATGGAGGCGCTTTATTCAAATTATGAATAAACAAACTGATGTCTTGGATAGAACAACACTTTGGCTTGGTTGTGTCTGCTTCTGAAAGAGGATATGTTCTGCTCGTCTGTATTTTAGATAATCTGGACAAGGTCACTGGGAATATAATAGGTAGGGGCTTATCCACAGGAATTCCAAATAACTTAACTCTAAAAATAATAATGAACTGCACTTTTATTTTACAGGAGTTTATATGTTGCAAATCCTTTCATATAAACAAGAATATTTAAACTCATCTCATGTAAACTATTGGCACATTTCAGTACATTATTGAACTTGTAAAGATCTGGTCTATGTTAGCATTCCATCCTGACAATGACATACGCGAGACAAATTTGCTTGTTGAGGAGAAAGAAAATGCTTCCTTTGGACTGAAGTTTTGGAGACTTTAATCCTTGTCCTGTGGAACCTGGTGTTGTGACCTGTGGTGAGGCAGAACACCTGGCAGAAGGATAAGGTACCACAGTCTCACATCTGGAGTCAGGGAAACAAACAGAAAATAGAAAGAACATGTCCCCCGGGATCTCACCCTCCCAAGGGGCCCTACCTCATGGTTTCTACAATCTCTCGATCATGCCAGCCTGGGGGCTACAGTCTTTCCCACGTGAGGCTTCAGGAAACATTGAGCATCCACATGGCAGTCTGTACTTGTCTTCAGAGTGGAGACAATAGCTCCCAAGTGTTCCCCTCTCAGCCGATACCAGTCCAGATGGCTCAGTTCTTAAGTTCCAGCCCTTGCCTGTTTTTCTTCAGAAATACTAATCTGTTTCCCAAATATCCAGAGTTATATTTGTATTGCTTCAGTTGCAAGGACTTTCTTCTTTCAATTACATCCTAACAGAAGACAGACGTGACATTGACATTGAGAGTAACAATTTGTATATTCTGAAACCATAAATAATATATGTTTATTTATCTTAGGTGTTCATCTTTCTTGAAGATCAAGTAGAATAAAATTCATGTGATTAAGTAACTACAAAATTCATGTTGCGTCTTCACTGGTGGTTTTCTTTTTTAAAAAAATTGCTATATTTGAAATCTTGAAAACACCTAGAATTTGCAAGAAGTAGAATTTTGTTCCTTGTAAATGTGGAACAGTCAAGCATTTTGACAAAGCTGTGTGCTGACCATAGCGATCAGTGTTTATGAGCATGTACTGCTCCTGCAGAGGACCCAGGGTCAGTTCCTAGAACCCACATATGACAGTTTGTAACTGCCCATAATGCTCTCTTTTGCCTTCTCTGAACAACTGTACTCAAATGCACACACGCATAATGAAATGAAATTTTTTTTAAAAAGTAGAAAGCAATATGACTTCATAGGAAAATTGCTTTTTATTACTTAAAACCTATTGTCAAATACCAACTATCATATTAATTCATGGCAATAAATGACAAATGGAGAAAACATGTAAATGCTGCATCCCCAGAGTAACTTATTTACATTAAGCATTTGTATTAGAAAGCATAATATTAGCAGCAAATGTGCCATTGGAGCTTGGCTCAAGAAAACAGGTAGTTGTTAAATTTTCTCATCATAATGACCACCAGTCATAAGATACTCGCAACTGTAATATGCTTGGTAGTTACTGACATTTAAAAACAAGACAAACCAATGAGACAAAAAAAAAGTAGCTGTTTCTATCGACCAGTGGTTACATTTTCAGAAAGATCCTCAGGGTCCTTTCCCCAGGTTGTTGTTCACATATTTAAATGTCACTCTGGGAGGATAGGTGGTGTTCCAGTGCTGCCTGGGTTCCCTTGGCCTTGGTTGGCTGACCTCACTCTTTGATTTGTTGATTTTGTCCACTTAAACAAGATATGGAAACAAAAAGCAAATTTCTTTTTCCCTTAACAATAAAAGCCTGTTGACAAAGGTGGAAATGTCTCAGTCTGTGTTCCCAGAGTGCTCTCAGTTGCTGTTGCTAACCCTAGAAGACCTAAGTGACTCTCTGCATGGAACCCTTCACTTTTCTTTTCAGTGAGCATGGGGATCCTAAGAGCCTGTGGGCCCTGCAGAGAAGTGCCCCAGGCCATAGAGTCTCTGAAGGCCAACCCTCACTCACTTTGTCCCATGAGCAGGGGATGGTCATACTTCTTATACCACATAGCAAGGTGAAGGGCTCAGCACTAAAGCTGGGATGTTTTTTAGCCAGGGATGCTACTACTCACTCTACTGCAGCCTGGCCAACCCACTTTGTTCCCTTTCTAGCCACAGGTCCTGCTCTTGGGTTTCTCTCTGTTTGGGGGGCTTCTCATCTAAGTCATCAGTGTCCATGTATGACTTCATCAGAGAAGCCTCCCACCCTGGGATGATAACCACTCCTGTTTTCTTACCAGTCTCCACTGAAGCAATTCTGTTCACCTGTTCAGAGCTCCATGCCACGCCCCATCTATTCCTTTGCTCCTCTTGGCCACCCTAAAGTGGAAGCTTTCAGAAAGTGGAGTCCCAGTAACACCCTGGACTGACCCTTCGGACCCCACTCCAACTATAGGAACACCTGACTCACTCTTGTGGGAGGATGGACAAAATTGAATTTGGCCAGGAGTGGAGACTGATCCAAACATTATTGGGTCAGTGGGACCATAGGACTGTCTGTTCCCTGCCCAGGGAGGGGATGGGGAGTTGCGGAGAAGAAAAATGACCTGATGTGATGGGAGGGGGAAGGGACCTTGAATAAGGATATACAGGGATGGAAAAAAAAAATTCAGAGGGAAAGCTGAACACAAAGTAAATATATGTGTAGCAATCTTATTTGCATTATCACCCTTGATAAGCCATGCTTATGATTCTTATCCTCTTTATAGTTATTGTTAACTTTTCAGCATTTTAAATTCATTTTACTGTTTTTTGATAAATACAAAATAAAGAAGAAAAAAAGAAAAAATAAGTAAAAAAAAAAAAGAAAATAAGTTCTAATAAAGCATCCTAATGTCTAATCTCAAAAAAAAAAAAAGAAAAAAGAAAGTGGAGTCCTTGCTGCTTGGCATTTACCTATTGCTCCCTTGCAGCAGAGCTGATGCTAGTATTCACTGGATGCAACTGAGAAACTGCATGCAATCTATAACAGCATCAGGACCACCTTCCTGGTGTGATGAGAGGCTGCAGGGACCAGGCTGCCGGGTTCTCCAACCTGTGCAGCACTGTTTCTTTGGGACAGGCTTTTCAAATATTTCTGATGAACTTCAGGGAAGAGCATTCCTTTTTAAATTCCAGATTAGCTGTTCTGAAAGCAGCTGATTTCACTTCCTAGTTGAGAAGCAAGAATAAATAAACATTGTCTTATTTAAACAAATAAAATGCCTCTGAGAGGTTAACTTCTTGGTCATCTACACTTCTCAGGAAGGCTCCTTCTCTCTAGAAGCACTCAGGGAAGCTGAGAGGTCAGGCAGTGTTTCTGTGGAGATTCTTCTGTCTTTAAACACATACCATTCTTTGTTTATCTAAAACCTCTCCGTTCAGGTCCATTCTTCCTGTATTTCTTGACTGCCATTTGGGGCTCATTTCCATGGCTTGTAGTATGTCCATGTCTGTCTTAAAACCTTTTAGACACCATCCCACTCTCCAATTCGTGTTGTTTGTATTTGTGATTATTATACTCACAGATTGACTACATTTCTTTGAAACTCACACATACTTTCCAGGGGCTCTGCTCTATCTACATAACTGGTTACCGACAGCAGACCTGTCATGTTGCTGCTTTCATTTCTCTATCACCTGTAGCCGGGCCCCATCCTGAAGATAATTCGGAGGCCACAGAGACAGTACTTAGCCAATTAGAGACTCAGAATCGGAAGCTTGCAGCCTATCTGTAGGACCTGCTACACTTCTCATCTGCTCTCAAGCCAGGAGCTAGAGAGTTCCTTGATGCCTGGACTGGTTCCTTGGCCATCCTTGCATGATGAGTGTCCTGCACAGAGCACAGCCCAGTAGGTGGCAGGGCTATCACTGAACCCTGAAGAAGAAGGTATGGCTAATCACATGTGAAGGAAATCCTAGGAGCTAGCTGGGCTCTCTCATAATAAAACAGTAATTTCTAAATCTGTCCTTGGTTCCATGCTTGGTGGGGAAGCAAGGAAATAAATAAAATAATAAATAATAAATTAAAAACAAACAAACAAACAAACAAATAAATAAATAAAAGCTTTAGTAGCTTTTGAGTGACTCGCAGATGGAAGGAGCAGTGGGTTTGATTCTGGACTGCAACAAGTGATGGCTTGGGGCCACTGCATAGGGTGCTGTGATTTTATAAAACTCAGGAGAATTTCAATACTGAGTCCTGGTGACCTTGTTGCATAAGACAAACGTGATACCTGGTCAGAGCATACCACGGCTGGGATCAGGCTAATATATTTTCTAGTTTAAAATGCCTTTGTAGGCTGGAGTATCCGATATATAAGCATGAGGACCTGGATTTGCATCCACATGAAAAAGCTGGGTGTGCACAGCCAGAATTGTAGAGGGCAGAGACAGAATTCCTGCAGCTTGCTGGTCACTACTAACCTAGCTCCAGTTACTATAAGAAACCCTGACTCACAGAAATCAAGTAACTCACTACAGAGCAGAATACCAGATACCTTCCTTTACTCTCAGCTTGTACACATGGGTGGATACACCTATATGCATGTGTAGCCACATGTACACATTGAACACAAACACATAACCACGAATAAAATGCCTCCAAGCCTAGACGACTATCCCCATTCCTAACTAAACCAAAGCTGTAGAAAAATGGAAATGGGAAAAAATACTTTGCTATGCTTATAGCAGATGATGGGTTGATTTCTTTGAAAGGGCACTCAAACATATCAAGTGATAAAATCCATCAGCTCAACAGAAAAAAATAAGAATAGTAATACACAGTTCAAAGGCAAAGCTAGTATCTGACAAACTGCCTTATTAATGATGGAAATAAAATTGAAATTTAAAAGGCAGTATTTTTAGTTCTTAATTGGCAACAGCCTAAACTCTAGGTGCAGGGCTGGAAGACAGCTCATCCCCTTAATGTGCTTGTGGAGGACCTGGGTTTCCTTCCCAGCTCCCAGATGGCTCACCATCACCTCTAACTTCCATTGTGGTTGATTAACCCCCTCTTCTGGCCTCTGAAGGCATTGCACTTATGTGATAGTTACACATACACTCAGCATGTGTGTATGTGTAACTATCACATAAGTTACATAAAGTAAAAATAAATAAATATGAAACCATTGATTTTGCCTCAGAATAATAATGTGTCACACTGTTGGAAGGAATGCATATTGGAAAAAATACTTTTGAAGGTGCTTTAGTTGCATTTATCTCAATTATATTGTTATAACTGCACTAAAGTATTTTGCATTTTTTGGTAATAATCAAGATTTGGAAGAAATCTAAAAGTGTAACAGTGGGAATTCAGAGGATATAGTATATTTGTTTTTGATGTGGTATAGCATTTTATTAGTGAGGCTTTCCCTGGTATGATAAATATCTAAGAAACAATTTAAAGGGAGGAATGATCTATTTTGGCTCATGGTTTTGGAGGTTTCAGTCCATGATTGCTTGAACACATCTCTGTGGGCATATGGAGCATGGAGTATGTGGTGGAAAAACAAAGATGTTCATTCACCTCACAGCATTTGGGAAACAGAAGCAAAAGGTCAGGGGTCAAAATGTAGCTCTGCAGAGTCTGCCCCAGGACCTAGTTCCTTCAGCTCTGTCCACTTCTTATTTTATACTGTCTCCTGTTAATGACACCATCTTAATCAACACAGGGATTAATCTATTGATTAAATCACAGCTGTCAGTATGTAGACCCTTGCCCAAAGCCCACCATCTGCCAATCAAGCCTTCAAGATAAGAGTCTCAGGGAGACATTTCATATTTATACTCAATAGCCATAAGTAAAACAAGCTGGTCTATGGCAATCATAAAGAGCAATGCTCCAGAAATATTTTTTACTATAAGCATATTTAAGTAGAATAATAAACGTGTCCAAATAGTTTAAATAGCTACCAGCAGGTAGTAACCCCTTCTAAGTGTGCATTTCTATATGTTTGTTTGTACAAGGATGAATATACTGTTGTTTATTTAGAAAGTAGACCAGGAATAGTGGGAATGGAGCTGGCATTTCTTGGCATTTTAAAACAATTAATTGAAGGTTTTTTTTTCCAACATATGATATTTCTAAGAGGAGCCCTGGGGTACTCGTGAAGCACCTGCAAAGGATATTTTATGTTAGTATTTCTAAACAGTTAGTTAGCAATAATTGTAATCTTCCATGTGGTCCCTACTCATAGAATATTATAATGCCTATTAGAAATCAAACTTCTGGGTTAACGTGGACCTACAGTCTGTATTATGCTACCCCTCCCCAGCATTCTCCCGCTGCAGAATTACTGCATCAGGTTGGTGTGGCTCTTTTTCTGCTGCTTTACCCCTCTGGGTGGGGCTAGGGGTGCAAACCCACAAGTCCTCTGCAATTATGATTCCCGCGGTCTTGTTCATAGTCACTTACCTAGGATTGGAGTAATTTTACACCTACCTCAAAGACAGCAGAAACAGCATATTTAAAGCAAGTACTTATTTCCGTTGGTTGGCATTCTGCCTGAGAGACAAACTTGTGACCCATCCACTGAGTTAGACTTTCCTGTGAATTGCATATTGTCATCCATGCCCTGCTTGAAGTGAAGCTGTGTGTGCAATACTGGATTCCAGCACTGTTTGTAAGGAGCCAAAGAACAAATTTTCTACTCGAAACGACTGGGCAGTCAGAATAAAAGCTCACAGGGGCTGGGGTGGGGACATATAAATTAGAGTGCTTGTGTTTGGAGGGGTTATTTTGTAACCCATGTCCTTTGCACATTTGAGGGGCCAGCATGCCAGAGGGCATGTCTGACAGAGTGTTGTTGACTGCGCCCTTGTTCCAGCCCAGCTGCGTTCTGAAAGGACTGGCAGGCAGACCAGATGGGAGTGAGTCTGCCAGCTTTGGCTGAGAGAAGTACAGTGGGAGGGAACATCCCTTGTATTAGTTTTGTACCCTGTGTGTGGTACCTTTTGGTACTAGAAGTCAAGTGGCTTCCAGAGAAGAGGAGCAAAGGTCAAAAGTCAGAAGAATTTTCTAGTGCTGTTTGCAACTCACCCCTATCAGAGCGGGTATGGGAAAGAATATAGGCGGTAAAAAGAAAAAAGAAAAACATTTTATCACAAAGAAATGCTAGTCCCAAAGACCATGTTTTCTTGCTACTGAAGTCTGCTAGTTTAAAATCAAAACTAAGAGCTTTCTTATAAAAACATACTTCTGTTTAATCTCTGTACCTTTGGATGGCTTCCTATCTAAATTGTGATATAATTATTTATTTGGCTGTCTTGTAAATGTGAGTGTGGGGAGAAAAATGATGAATGGTCCCGTTCATGTCTACTGAAAAGTTAAAGAGTCTTCTGTCACAGAGGAAGCAGTAAGTAGAGGAAACCCTGTAGAAGCAATGAAGGCAAGCAAGTGGCGGATTTCACTTTGCCCTGGCAGTCAAGCACTGGGCTGTCCCTGACACCAGCACAAACCCACATTTATTCCAGAAACACCTTGGCTTCTCCCAAGCACAGGGCTGAGTCACTGGTCCAGCCTTGCTATGCCTCAAGGAAATGAGCAGCCTGCTAATCGTTTTCCAATTAACTGCTGTTTGAACAAGGACACCCAGAGGAATAGTCGAGACTGGAGACCGTAGAATTCTGGCCTGTCAAACTCTGTCATCAGTGCCTTGGCTGGTGGTCTTTGTGCTGAACGTCTCACAGTTGTCAGAAAAATGGTTTTGGAGGCCAGCGTCAGGGAAAACTTCATACTGAGCTGATTGCCTGGCAAAGATGTGCAATGGTCTCTATGAGTGACCTTCTGAGTAGTTCATCTCCAGGCTGGTTTCCTAGTACCCAGAATGGACCTCAGATGTGATGCTCCAAACAGCATGCCTCATATACACTTCTTGTGTAGGGGTCTTCTCCCACTACTCTGGCTTATTTTGTGATATACTATAGTAGAGCACAGAGCCTTGTTGTTCATGAAATGGGTAGTGTGGGAGATAGTGTGAATATTGATGAACATCAGTGACAGCTGGTTTAGGTCTGGTGGCCTTGACCTCTTGACTGGTGTCTCCTCACTATTCTTAGGACCTCCCGTCATAATACAAATTTTCTGCTTTAAGCCCAGGTTGCTGAACCTGGTGGGCCTTTGGGTATAACACTTAGGATGCAGCCTTTGTCAGTGATGGATGAGGTGGGCTGGATACCGTACTTCATACCAAGTGCCCATCCCTCCTTCTTGTTTCCTCCTCCCATGCAAGAGATCTTGTCTAACATACTCAGCCATTCCTGCTCCTGTTAGGGAATGCTGTCCAAAACAAACCTCCTCCTAGTGTCTCTCCCTGAAGCTGTGGTACAAGTGGAAATTAATTTCCAGATACCTGGCAGCTACTTCCCCAATAATTGACTCAGAGGCTTAATATCACTTATAAATGCTTAGCTGGGTAGCTCTGGCCTATTACTAACTAGCTCTTATACTTAAATTAACCCATAATTCTTATCTATGTTTAGCCATGGGGTTTGGTACCTTTTCTCAGTAAGGCATTCTTATCTTGCTTCCTCTGTGTCTGGCTGGCAACCCCTCGACTCCACCCTTCCTTTTCCCAGAATTCTCTTAGTCTGGTCACCCTGCCTATATTTTCTGCCTGGCTACTGGCCAGTCAGTGATTTATTAAACCAACGGGAGTGACAAATTCTTACAGTCTACAAGAGCATTATCCCACAGCACTGAAAGCCATATTTTTTTTTTATGATAAGCAGACTTTCTGAGAATCAAAACTCATTTATGTAAGCACACCTCCCCTTAGCCCTAGTCATCTCTTGATCACAGAGATGCTCATATGACTTCACTGCATGTTCTAGGACTTGGAGCTGCAATTAGCAATCATCCGACTGACTTCCTCCATCCTAAGAAAGAGGCTTGAGACTTGAGGCTGAGGCAGTCTAGCCACTGTCCTAGCTCTTGAGAACACGCTCCTCATCAGTGTCCATTCTCTCATACTTGGGCTATTCGCTTCTACATGGCTTCTGTCAAACTTCATGTACTAATTGGAGTATGTGTCCTTTTCTTCCCTGATTTCCTTAAGTCACAGCCAGCCCATTTACCACCTCCCAAGAGCCATTTCCTAACAGCCTTATGATAGAGATGTCTACCATATCCCTGTTGATGAATTTTGATAGCCAACCATTTTTTATGTCATACGCCAAATCTTCAGCCAGTTAACTTTGTGTGTTTGCCTTCCTTAAGAGTGTCAAGCTTTTTGAGGTTAGAAAAAGCTAGCCTGGACCATTGTAATAACATAATTATCAAGCCTGTTTACATTTAAGTGCTTGAAAATATTTCTTCCACCAAAAAAGTCTTAATCACAAATGAACATTGCAAGTTGCTAGGGAGCTAGGCTTTTAGTTGTTATTGATTCCCCAGCTGTGAGTGTTCTAAACACATCTTCAGACACGAGCTCCCCTTAGCATGAACTTCCTGAGGTTGGATACATTCAGAGTGAATTGAACTCCCAAGAAAAACTGTTTTAATTAGACACCCCAAGTGCAAAGCAGAAGTAAATTAAATATTGTCTACCTTCTCCTATGCCATCTCAATAAGAAAGGAAATATAGCACCCCAAAGTAAAGGCTGACTTCTGTTGCAACACTCTTTGCCAAATAGTTCTTTGGTTTTTGCTACATGTGAGAAAAGACAAATAGTCTTTGGGTTAAAAAAGAAAATAGGACCAGAAAGCCTAGAAACTTCTGTCAGTTGTTTGCATGTTTTCCTGGGACCGTCAAAGACAACAGGAATGATTAAGGAGTTAGAGAAATTTACTGTTGTTTACCTCTAGTGATACAGTGAACTCACCTCGGGATGCTGTGTGCCATACAGCGAGCATCTCTTGCTATTGGAGTGCTTTTCATTTTAGGAAATGGTACCCAAAGGATGGTAATTTAAGAAATGTAAGTGGAGGGTGGTAGGAAGATTGAGAACTATTAACTGGGAGGGGAAGCTGATTGTGACTCTGAACCATCCTCTGCTTTGATTTCTCTGCTCTCTGCTATCTCTAGAAAGCAGTATGTCATCCATAGCTGCAGCGGAGCAGATTCATACATATTTACTAGCTGCAAATTAGAAAGTACAGCCTGGAGAAGGGCTGTGCTCTTTGTCTTTCTGCTTTTCTTCCTTCACTGATGATTCAGTGTTCTTTATACCCCCGGAGTCCAGAAGCCGCTTTAGGAACTTGTCATCTCCCATGTATACCAGTGGGTCTTTGTAATTTAAATGGAGTTTTATTTTCCAATTTAGAAGCTTGTAGGGGAGACAGACTGGGGTTTTCTCCATCCTGTGTCAAGGCCTTGATGCAATGATTTATTAAGGTACTAGCCGAGATATTGATCCTGCTAATAGCTTCTGCCTGGCCTCACAATGTTTTACATTTTCCTCGTCGAAAAGACCATATTCCCTTTCTCCTCATCTGATTGACCATAAATGCTTTGGCCTTTCCTCAGTAATTATCTCACTCACCAAAGCAGTGGGTAAAAGTCAAGTATTTATAGACTAATTAGTGAAGTCAACATGTCTAAGTGGGAATGTTTTTTACATAATATCAGGAAGTACCACGTAGTGTTGGGAATTAGCGAAGTTTGGCACATAGAAAGTAAGGGTGAGAAGACACTGGGGGAGAAGCAGCACACATGCTCCAGGAGGCCGTCCTCTCCAGTGTGAGCGCAGGGCTCACCAAGCCACGCCTTCCTAGCATCCCTTTCCTTGCAGCTTCTCACCCTAGGTGGTTTTCCTTTTTATTTGTTGTTGTTGTTCATTTTTTTTCTTGTTTTTCCTTTTTTAACTTATGAGAGCTTTGATATTAGCAGGTTCTGAGTCTATTTCTGGCTTGTTCATATTTTTGGATTTTGGTGTGTGTGTGTGTGTGTGTGTGAGAGAGAGAGAGAGAGAGAGAGAGGGAGGGAGAGAGAGAGAGAGAGAGAGAGAGAGAGAGAGAGAGAGAGAGAGAGAGAGAGAGAAAGGATAGGGAGACAGAGACAGAGACAGAGATAGAGAGAGCCTGAGTTATACATGTGTGCTATTTGCATGGATTCAGGAGCTTGTGGAAGCTAGAAGTGGGAGTCAGATCCCATAGAACTGGAGATACAAATATTTGCAAACTGCCTTGTGGTGCTAGGAATTTAGACCCCTCCCCAATCTGCAAAAACATTAAGTGCTCTTAATAGGCTCTGGCCTATTTCTTCAGTCCCAGTATTTGTTATTTAGACTTTATTATCTCATGAAATGAATGGTAACATCAATATCATTTAACTCTTGGTAGACAGATCTGATAAAAATGCAAGGAAGAGCTATTTTATTGCATGTAAAACTCCTTTGAACTTATAAAATGTCTTGAAAGGTAATAATTTTTGCATAAGCTATCATGGGCTTGGTTTTGAAAACATGCAAAGTGCTACTGGTATAACAATAAATATTTGAGCTGAGGAGCTGGGAAGCCTGGTTCAGGGTGTGGAGGAGATGGCTGACAGGTGAAGCACTGATGACCTGAGTTCAGTCCTTGAGACTGAGTGAAAAGGGGAGAGGAAAGAATTTCTGAAAATTGTCCTCCGACTTTTACCTGAGCCCCTGGTACATGCACACCAGCACGTTGCACACATAATACACACTATACATATGCATGTCACACATACACACAATAAAAAATAAGTATATTTTAAGGTAAAAAGTCTGGTTTTTAGTCTGCTTTTGTAACTAGTTCCACAGATTCTTGCACTGCCACATGTATCTTTGGAGGGGAGGAGGGAGGAGGTATCAGTTTCTTTGTTTTGAAACTAGAGATACAAATTCCATTATAAAAATCAAAGATGATACTGTCTGCTAAATTATTTTGTAAATTGTATGGAACTAGAGAGAAGCATTTCTTGGAGGTGAAGAAATGGCCCAGTGGTTAAGAGCATTGGATGTCCTTCCAGAGGATCCAGTTTCTGTTCCCAGCTCCCACACGGCAGCCCTCAACTGTGTGTAACTGCAGTGCAGGGGATCTGAGACCCTCACACAGACACACATGCAGGTAGAATACCAATACACAGAAGAGCAAAAGAAATACAAATTTACTTGTTTAAAGAGAAAAATAAAAAACATTTCCAGTGGCACTAAGGTCCCTGAAGGATCTCCTTCAAGGTAGGCAGCAGTAGCCCTGAGTACTGTCACTTCAGCCTCAATGCTCCCTATTTATTTGTGTGGTCCTCCGATCGAGCGGATGCCTTTGCATCCTGTGTGCATTTTTATTTTTGGAGAGGTGAAAACTCTTACAGGAGCCACAAAGGTAACTGTGAGGCCTCTTTGCAAATGTGCAGGCGTATTTCAATATGTAGGGCCCAAGTGCAGTTGCTTCTGCGTCCCTCTCCTGGAAGTGACATTTGCGCACTTGACCGGGAACCGCATGCTTTTGTGCAGGGTGCCAGGTCTACAGTGAGATATGGGTTGCGATAACCACGTTTTTCTCATAATTATGCCTTCTTTATGCCTCCTGATTGTTCATTGCTGGAGTGTCTCTAACACCCCCACCTCCCATCTCATTATTTTCAGGAACTAACAACTTTCAAAACCAGAAGCCAAAGCAGAACCCAAAGAGGATCAAAAGGAAGCCCAGAGGTGAGCTGGTTTCTGAGAAGTGGTGAGTCTTCCAAGACGAGAGCTCTACTTTCTGACCTCTCTCAGGCAGCCGAGGGTCTAGCCCAGGCTTCCTTAAGAACTGTGCCTCTCTGCCCACCTCTCCCTGTTTGTGAGTTAGAATAACGGTGACATTGTGTTCACTGTGCTCATGTTATTACATAGACGACTCATCTATTTCACAGTTCAGCAGGAGACATCCAGTCCTAAATCAAACGCTGCTGCTTGCATTCAGTCATACTGCCATGATTTGTGTCTTCCTTACCACCCAGTGTGACTGGCACCCATGTTTAAGTACTGGTGGTCGTCCTTTTCTATCCTCTTAAGAATATCAGCAGCTCCAGAATTAATTTCCCTTCCTAGGCATCCCCAAAATGCCTACGTTTGGATGATGATAGTGATGGTGAATGATTCAATCAGGATGAAAATCACATCCCTAAAATGATTTATAATAAAATTTCTTCTCCCCTAACTAAGGATGTGTCTCTACATTAAAGCTGAAAGTCTTCTAAGCTTAGTATTTGTTCGACAGAGGTATGGTGTGTTTATTCGTTATCTTAGCAGAGCACTGAAACCCTAGTCTTATATTGATGTGTGTGAGGTCAAATATTGATATATGTGAGGTCAGGTAGTTCTTATGTTTGAGTTGGTCTTTCCATACATAACTGGAAGGTTATGACCAGTCATGACCTAGGCAGAAAGTATTGTAGCATCCCTATCATGTTTATACTGTTTCTTTTAGAAGTGGCCATGATGTTACTTGGGCTGATTCTGTAGGCAGTAGCAGTTTTAGTAAATGGGAGGGGAAGGAATTACAGAAATGAGTGGAAGGACAGAAGGAGGACAGAGGGCAGCCAGAGCTTAACCTTAACCCCCAAGTCTCTCCTGGCCCTGGGAGTCTGTGTAAATGAGAAAGAGAGGGGGCAGGAATAAGGGCAAAGGAAAAGAGAGAAGGCTCTTTGAATACAGTAAAAGCCTCCGGGCTAATAAATATGTTATGATGTGTTGTTTATCTCCTAGACTAAAGGTGAGCCCTTTCCTGTGGCTGCTGCGAATTTCAAAAATGAATCAGCTATGGCCTCCCTTGTATGGTTCCTTCAGGACATCAGTGCAGTCTCCCTCAGCGGTTGAGGCTGTCAATAAATACTTCAGCATTTTCTTTTTGAGCGTTTGCCTCCCTAAGTCAGAACCCTCAAAGAGGGTTGATGAGAGAACAGATCTGTCAGAGTGATAAGACAAGGAGCCTTGGCCCATCCTACAGAGGTTTGAGACTGAGATTCAGATGGTGGGTTATGGAATAGAGCATCTGTCCTGGTCATGCTCTCCTGTTCTGCCTGAGGTAGCCATGGAGGAGACAGCCTAGGGAATCCCAGTCAGGCTAGAGTAGCAACTGTGCCATCAGACCTTGGGTGTAATTGAAATTGCTGTAAAGATGCCAGATGCTTCTTCTCTATGGTCCTGTATCATCAATTTCAGTCATCAAGGATTGCAGCTTCTCATACTTGTCTCTACCAAACTTCATTATATTGCAGTGTTACTTTTGAGATAAAAATGGCTTTGGAATATAAACATGCTTCATAACTTTGATATATCTGGACCATTATGAGACAAATATGCTACCACATATTCGTTAGAAGACAAATAAGCTTCCAAAGCTAGTTTACTAGTCTGCCTGAAGTCTGTTCACTGGCCACTGGCAGCTCTGTTCTGTTAGGAATGTGTACTTGGAGCAGTGATTGGGTTGAGAAAACATTTCTTGAAGAGTGAAGATCTCCAATTTTACCTTTATTAAAACCTTGCAAGAAAGTCTCTGAGATTGCTCAGTAGGTAAAAGTCCCACTTAGCCTGGCAAAGTGAGTTTGATTCTTGATAACTGTGTGGCAGAAAGAGAGAACCATTTGTTGGCTATATGACCTCCATGTGTTCACCTTGGCACACATAACCCAAAATGTATCATGCATTCTCACACATACTTAGTGAAAAAAATTAATAAAAATTCTGTTGTGGTGGTTTGAAAGAAAATGGTCCCCTAAGGGAATGGAACTATTAGGAGGTGTGGCCATGTTGGAGTAGGTGTGGTCTTATTAGGGGAATTGTGTCACTGTGGAGGCAGGCTTTGATGTCTCATATATGCTCAAACTATGTCCAGTAAGACAGACTACTTCCTGTTACCTGTTTAGTAAGATGTAGAATTTTCCAGCACCATGTCTTCCTGCCCATCACCATGTCCCACCATGAAAATAATGGACTGAACCATTGAGCTGTGAGCAATCTACACTAACTTAGTGTTTTTATTATAAGAGTTGGTATGGTCATAGTGTTTCTTCACATCAATAGAAACCCTAACTAAGACAGAAGTTGATACTGGGAGAGATGTATTGCTGTGATAGACTTGACCATATTTTTGTTTGGAATAATAATATAGACACTGGGAATGTGGGTTAGGAAATTAGTGGGATGCTTTAAGTCCTGCTTAATGGGCCATACTAGTGGGGACATGGAAGACAGTGTTACTGAGTACAATTTGATGAACTGTGGCCTTGCTCAAGAGGTCACAGAAGAGAAGAGTACTATTATGTGGTCTAGAGATTGTTCTTGTGATATTTGTGATATTGGGAAGAATGTATGTAGGTATTTATGCGGTCCAGTGCAGCCCAGATGGAAAGAAATCCTAGCAGTCAGGAGCCCAGGCATACTGAGCACTGCAGCTCTAATGGAAAAGTATTCAGGCATTCGGGAACCAATAAATACTGAGTATTATAGTGGGATTCAGATGTCACCCAAGGAAGCACAGATGATGTCAACAATCCAGATACAGGTGGGGCGTGGCCAAAATTGTTCAAAAGCCGAGGACCCAGACAGACATCTTTCAAAACACAAAATAAAACAACTAATAAACTATATCAAATTTCTGACATCACTAAAAAATATGCCCAAAACTCTAAACCTATAAACTCAAAATAAATACCCCAACATTAGAAAAAACTTAAAATAACTATCCAAACAAATGTCATCTCTATCATTTCTAAAATTTAAAAATTACTTATATTTCCTATTTGAATAATATTCTATTCTTCTATAATCTTTAATATAATTAAAAATTTAATAATTATACATATAATTTTTCTTAATTATTTAAAAACATTAAATATAAACTTTAAATTCACAAAAATAAAATAAATAATAAAATATTTTCTTTAATTTTATTAATACAAATAAACTAAATATTATAACTATAAATTTTACTTAATAACTATTCTATTATATATAATTTTACTATATCAAAATTAAAACCTTCCTTTTTAATTAAACAAAAAATATAATCTATCCTCTATCTCATCCTATAAATAAAAAACTATTTAGCCTATATAAAACACCATAAAATAAATTTAAAAATCAAATAAAAAACAAATAAAAGAAATAAAATTAAATCAAACTCCATCCAACCTCCAATTAAAAAAACATATAAAACCCAAATAAACTAAAATCCATTAAGCCACATAACAAAACAAATTAACAAAAATAAATTAAATTAAAATAAAAACTAACAATATTCCTAAAACATAAACCAAACAACATAAAATTAATATAAATATCTAAATCATTAAAAAAATAAAAACTCACCACAAACAAATCCAAACCTTTAACCCCGCAAAGTCAAAAATCTCCTTACAACAGAGTGTTATAGATAGATTGATAGTATTTAGGCATTTGGGAGCCAATGAACACCACAGGCCATGGTCAGCCTCTGTAACAGTTTACAGCACTGCTTCAGGGAAAGTCTTTCCCAGCATTCTCTGCTCTGAGAGGGGAGGGCCTCCAGTACAAAGTTGCTACAGTGCATAGTGGAAGGCTTCTTCAAGTCTCTGCTGTGCTGTTGGCTGCCCTGTATTCAGGGAATGTAACAACCAAGCTCAGCCAGGGAAGGTACTCTGAGTAGTGAGCCCTCCCAGCTCCACAGCTGCTGCTGCTCTGGAGAAAGAAGGTCATCACCCAAACCTCATTCAAGAAATTTACTGGGAGGGAAGAGTTCAGGAGAATGTGGCTGAGGGGTGGGAGAGGGCAGCAGGGAAAAGGCTGTGGGCTCAGGACTTATATAGGGCTTATTGGGGGTTGGAGCTCTCTAGGGAGACTTCTAGGGTCAGATATTTTCCTTTTTCTAAAAAAACCCAAAAACCAGACAGCAACAACAAAAAACAATAATCCTGATTTGGTTTTTGGTTTCAGGGCTAAAGTGTGTTTCTTTCACTGACTCTTTTGGGCTTTTGTACTCTAATTTCAGGGCCAGGGCACATTTATTTCAATGGCTCGGGTTCCAGGGCCAAAGTGTGTTTCTTTGGTGCTAGTTTCAGAGCCAGGGCACATTTCGTTTTGGTTCTGGGTTCAGGTCTAGGGTGGGTTTCTTTCACTGACTCTGTAAAGATTAGAGCCAGGTGTGGTAGGGTATGCCTTTAATCACAGCACTAGGATGGCAGGGGCTGGCAGATCTCTGAGTTTGAGGCTAACCTGGTCTACAGAACAAATGTCAGAGAAGGCATGGTTAAGCAGTGAAGGACAGAAAGCTGGTAGCTGGTGAAGATGTAATTCAATGAGGGGCCATGGTCCAGCCCCAACAAGCAGCAGAATTTGGGAGCTTCAGCCAATGTGGTTCTGGAGTTAAGGACAGAAGAAAGGGGCAAATAGAAGGATTTGCCTCCATGTCTAAGGAAAGCCACTGAGGCCAGGCATGTGTTGGGTGTGTCCCTGAATGGGGGTCTAAAGAGGCCATTGCATGAAACTGTGAAGTTGAAGCCTGGATTATCTTGGAGACCTCATGATGTTGAAGATGCCAGGCTGTGGGATACATACCAAGGAAAGCTGCTAACAGGGAATGGAACCAGCCCAAGAGAAGGAAGTATGTTGCAGTCAACAATGATGAATGGAGTTGGAGATCTGAAGAGTGTTTTGTCATCAGACATGGAGATGCCGAGTTTGGAGTTTGCTCAGCTGACTTAGGTCTTCCTTTGGTGTAGTATTTCCTCACTATGCTTCCTTCTCTATGTTGGTAATGTATATCCTGTGCCATTATGTGTTGAAAGCATGCTTTTTTATTTTGATTTTACCGGAGATTACAGTTAAGAGATTGTATGAATCTCAGAAGAGATTTTGAACTTTAGGCTTACTTAAATTTGAGACTGTGATAGACTATGGGGACTTTTGAATTTGGACTGCATGCATTTTTGCATTATGATGTGGCTACATTCGCCACATCATAATGTGGCGAATGTAGCCACATTATGATGTGGCTACATTGCATAATTCAATGCAATGTAATAATGCAATAATGCAAAAATTCACTGGCCCGGGGGCCAGTGAATGCCATGTAGTTGTTTAAAAGAAAATGATCTCCAAAGGGAGTGGCACTTTTAGAAGATGGAGCCTTGCTGGAGTAGGTGTGGTTTTGTTGAAAGAAGAGTTTCACTGCGGAGGTAGACTTTGCAGTCTCATATATGTTTAAGCCACATCCAGTAAGACAGACAATTTCCTGTTGCCTGCCTATCAAAATTTAACATTCTCCAGCACTGTGTCTGCTGTACACTGTCACACTCCCAGCCACAACACTCCCCACCATATGATACTGGACTAAATCTCTGAAACTGTACGCTGTCACCACAACACCATGTTTGCCTTTTTAAGAATTAGTCTGGCCACAGTGTCTTCACCACACAGAAACCTAGCTATGACACTTGCCTATGTTGACTCAGGGATTTCTGAGCTGTCACCAGAACACAGCAGAATTACAGCACTCAGAGGTTATTGTCTAACCATTATTGATTACTTATGATCCAACTCCCAAAAATCAGGAGCCATATTTTGTGATATGAAAGTCTTGCCTGGATAGTACAATCCGATGGTTTAAATTACTGTCGCGATATCTCAAATGGTTTATTGAACCAAGATAATTAACTTTTGTAAGGCAAAACAAAGCAAAAATTCTCTGTCATATAAAAGTATCCTGAGAAGAGCTGTTAGAAGGTTTTAAGGCAAAATGTTATGGCAATATTCATCAAGGGTGCACTGTTGGGGAAAGCACATGCCATCTGGAAATTATGCCTTCTCATGTACCATGGCGTCAAACTGCTGCTGCACAAAGCTACCTTAAATGCATGTACAGCTTCATCCACGCTCAGGAATTAGGTGTGCTTTGTCTGCACCAGGGTGTATGGTAAGAAAATTGCGTAAGCAGGGCTCTTGAAAGGCCCCTGAGGAACTGCACACTAGGCTCTCTGACTTGAGGTGATCTATGTCCTCCCAGAGCTGGAGTCAATTGCTTAGTGGCATCTGGGAGACTCTTATTTTGAGTGTCACATTCAACACTGCGCCTTACAGCCCGATCATCATGCCTCAGTGTTAGTCTCTCCTGAAATCAGAGGACATAACTGTGGACTTCAGGGCAGCCTAAATGGTTACTAGAATTCAAACTACCATGATGATTCTGAAGCCTGTAGTTATGGATACCATTTACATGGGGTACCTGAAAGGCTCAGAACACACACACACACACACACACACACACACACACACACACAGGAGCCTTCCTAGATTGACTTACACAGTCCGTGTATTTATAGTAATTGTAAATTTCAGCTATGTTGAAAGTAAAACGTCATCCAGAAAGTCACTTATCACTGTCCCTAGGCTATTTTTGCATGAAATGTCTTTGATCATAGTGGAGGCAAAATTCCTGTTTTTGTGAGGTGGGCTGTAGATGCCAATGAAGCTGGTAATAGTAATCATAGTTATTTTGCTAGCTTTGGGGTTAAACACAAGGACCAGTCCTCTACCACATCAGCACTCAGTATGCTGCTATTCCTGTCTGTGTTCAGAGCTTAATGGCTAGCTAAAAATACATTTGTCAGTTGGTGAATTTTCAAATTGCTACCAGTCTGTCATTTGCATGGTTGCTTCCTCACCCTGCAGACCCCCAGGAAGCCCTGGAAACCTCAGGGCTAAGGACATCTTTGTTAATTATCAGAAATTTCCCTTTTTAAAAATTCAAATCACTGATATTTCAGTGGGATATGATTAATATAAATTCTCTAGTCATTCTGTTTTTGGTTATCTTGATTATAAATAAAGCAGCTGACTGGGTGTGGTGGTTCAAGGTTATTATCTTCGCACTTGAGAGACAGATACAGCAAGTTCAGGTGTTCAAGAATCATCTTAGACTAAATAAACAGTGCCAAGCCAGCCTGGACTATGGGAGAAGATGTCTCAAAATAAAAACCATTATAGAGCATAGAAGATGAAGAGATTTAGAAGGTTCTCATAATGTAAGTGCCTTGGCCCACCCATCCCCTAACCTATTAGCCTTGGATTTTTCAGTTAAGTCTGCCCATGAGACACTTCTGGTCCTTGTATCACTTAGACTTGGGATTTTGTGACTTGAAACTGGAATAATTCTATGATGGCTTGGGCAGGGATTAGTGGAGGGGCTAGGGATTGTTTTACTTATAAGAAAATTTGTTCAATTTTTATTTAAAAAGAAATGATGTTACGTTCCTCATAGTTTGCTTCCTCTGAAAGAGATGTCCCTTCTATGTAATGTGTTCAAATGACCTGAAATTTGTGTCAGTTCTAATGCAATGCTGAGCAGAGTTTGTATCTGCTACACTCAAAATACATATAAAAAATCTGCTGGGTGGTGGTGGCACATGCCTTTAATCCTAGCACTTGGGATGCAGAGGCAGGCAGATTTCTGAGTTTGAGGCTACCTCGTTTATAGACCAGGTTCCAAGATAGCTAGGGCTGCACAGAGGAAGCCTGTCTTGGAGGAGAAAAAGATAAACATATATACAAAATAATAAAATTCTTTAGCCATGTATTGAAAATTGTGGCCTTCCTATAAAAACTTGTATGATCCTCTAGCCAGTCTCTTGGAGAAAAGAGAGCCCTACACATGCAGATCTGGGAAAGAATGACTTGTAAGAAACACTTCACAGTCTTCTCCTACCTTGAGTAAAAACTGAGTGTCAGAGCTGACTGTCTTCTGGGCTTCACAGCCATACCTTGTTATTAGCAGAGCCCCTCACTTCCTGAGCTACCTATCTAGAGGTTAGTTTTCGTTGGTCCCTAGTATAGGTTCTGTGAGTCTCCCAAGCTCCAGAATGTGGTGTATCAGCCATGCTTCGTGATATCTGATCATAGACATTAAGTTAAGTTTCCAGGCAGAAGTAATTCCTTTGGCCCTGTGTGAATGAAATGCTCTGCCATGGCACCTGCATTTATCTTACCTGGTGATGATTTAGGAAGTTCTCTTCCAGATCTTTCTCTTGGATGTATTTATTAGTCCCCTTTTTCAATCAAAGATAACTTTTATCTTCACATTATTTATGAATATATTTAAAGTTTGTTATTACACAGGTATCTTGTCACAGGCAGCATGTAGTAAATTATGTTCTATGATGTTCTTCCACAGGCTCTTTGGATTTTGTGAAATCATTTTATTTCCTTGCCTTTGTGTTTGATTTGTTTTCTATTAGGGAAACCAAAGAAGATACAGATTTCAGAAATTGAACTTGACAAAATGAACACACACACACACACACACACACACACACACACAAAACAAAACAAAACAAAACAGGTGATGTTGCTAAAATCTTTTCCCATAGAAGTAAACTTCAGACTTTTTCAGACACTTGCTGCCGCACTGGTCGATGGCTCTGTTCTGGCATTCTCAGAGACATCAGTTGTCATCAGTTCTAAGTCAAGAAGATGCGCCAGGTTGATTCTGCTATGATTTTATGGTTGGCTGAGCCAGCTTAACCAACAATGCTGCAGGCATTGTGGGAACAATAAACGTCAACAGACCCAAGGGGAAGTGTTGATGGCTCGGATGGGAAGCGGGAGTAGGGGAGTCCTGCTTGTGTCTGCCTTTTTCAGAAGGCTCGCACATCCAGGGAATCCAGTCCCAGGTTTATGGTGTTTTATTCATCCTTTTCTGGGTTCTTTCCTTGTGTTAAAGTCACTGAGACAGGAAGGGTGAGTGTGCCAGTAAGAGGGTTTCTACTATCTAGTAGTTGGGTTATTTGAGTCAAATGGTCTATTTTAACTTATCAAACTACAGATAATGAGAAAACAGAAATTGAGGAATGGGGACCATCTGAAATGGTGTCAAAATTTGGTGAAGGTTGAGGTCTTTAGAAGGTGGCTGAGCTGAAGATATCCAGAGAGGTAGCGAATGTCATTGGTTTGCTTCGGCTCCCTTCTAAACACCTTCCTCACTGTGAGAGTGACGTAAGAGTCCCTCTGTACCTACCCCTCTTGGGAGATGTGGCTCCTACTGCTCACCAGTGACCTGGTGCCCGAAACATGAAGCTGGAGCTCAACCTCCATCTGCTACTGGGACACTCTTGGCGCGAAGCAGGGCTTGGCAGGTCCTTCTGACTCTTCCTTTCCTGTCTGAGTGGTGGTGTCCTGAGAGACTGTCTCTAACCCTGCCCAGCCCAGAATGGCTTGCACCTCACATCCCTTCACTCTCCATGCTCTCACATGCTACTCTCTCTCTCTCTCCCCCTCCCCACTTCTGTGTAGTAGCACGATTTGGGGTTGTAAGGAAAGAAGACTCTGAGCCAAATATTCGGGAAGGCTGAAATATCAGAGAGAGGAAGCACTACAGTCAATTCTCACCCAGCTGTCTTCAACTTTCTCAGCCTCTCTCCTGGTCTCTTCTGCCTGTCACTTTTGTCATTTGCTTCTGTGTCTGCCTGGTTTCTAGAGCCCTTATATCCCCTATCCCATCCAGATTAGGATTAAAGGCGTGTAGCCTTGCATTCACAGAAACAGAAGAACCTCTGTCTCTGGAGTTATGGGATAAAGGATGTTGGTCCCACTCCCGGCTTTCCCTGTGCTGGGATTAAAGGTGTGTGTGATTGACTCAGCTGTTTATCCTTGTATTCAGGGATCAAGGATTTCCTGAGCTGTCTGCCTAGGATCTGACTGTGTGATCTCTCTGATATCCCACGATTTATTTAATATTTAACATATATCTACACCTCTGTCTGTTTTGTCTTTCTACCCAGAATGCCTGTTCTATGAGAGAGGGAACTTGTTCACCCCTGGATTTCCAGGAACACAATATCACTTACATGCTATGGGATTTCCATTAATACTGAACACTAGAACCTTCTAGACTTGTTTAAGCATCTATGTTTCACATAAGCAAAAAGTTTTCTTGTCCCCTGTCATTTAAGAGAAAATTTCAGCCTATTAAAACACCGAATGTACAAGCAGGATCTGCTTAGTCCCCTGGGAATGGAGGCAGAGCGAGAGGAGAGGCCTCAGCCGGGTGAATTTGGGGGCAGGGGGGTGGGGAGCATAGTGAAGATCTGAATCTTGCTTATCTGCTTCCCTAGCCTACCTGCTTTCCTGGCTGGCATAGCTCACAGGTTCCCAGGAAATGCCTTCAGGATTTGGAGGCAGAGACCAGGGGTTAGGTGGTGAGGAAGGCTATGGGAGATGATCTGTGGTCTTCTGGAGATGGGGCAGAGATGAGGTGGTAGCCATAACAGATAGTTACAGAGCTGGGGATGGGACTTGGAGGTTGGATATGGTTTCTTTCCCCCTCCCAGTACCTCTCAGAGTCCCTGGAGCTTAGTCAAGACTGCTTCCTTTACTGAGTAAGGTGTAGGGAAGGATATGCACAAATGGACATCTGTCACTCATGTAGAGGAGATCTGAATAGCATCCGTCCCCAGGGAGCCTATGCCCTGCCACACAGCATAGGCATTGAAAACATCAACAGGTCCTCCAGAATTTTGTCTTTCCCTATTTGTAACCTCCAGGTTATTTTATGAGCATTTATTCCTGACACTTGCCAGAAAGTAGAGGAGAAGCTGGCTTATGGCTCTCACCATCCAGGTGACCTCTCACAGGAGCTGGGGCCTCTGACACCAGAGGCTATGTAGGACCCCACTCCCTCCCTACCACGGAAACATTCCTCTCCATCTGGGGCCTCCTGCTTATGTCTTGAGAAAGGAAATAAAACCTTGGTTACTTTTGTGTGATCATTTTATTGCAGGTAGTCAGCAAATGGACACCATAGGTCTTCTGGAAAAGGTCCTTGCAGACAAATTGGATTTTCATTTAACCTTAAAGACTCTGGAAAAGGAAAACTCTGGCTTCATGCACTTTGGCATCCTCTAGAAATGGCTCTCACCTTGCTCATGTAACATGTAGCCTGTTTTGCTTGAGGTTTCACTTTATTTTAACGCTGTCTGGAATTCTTTGAGATGTCAGAGATGTTCAGAGGATGAGTCTCACCTCCCCTGGACACAGTGAGCATGAGGTCATTGGAGAGGCAACCCTGGAAGTCACCTAAGTAGCTAATGAGTTGGTGTACAGATCCATGGATGATGGTTCAGGGGTGTGGAGTGTGGAGCGGAGGAAACATTTTTAAATGAGAACAAATGACTGGCTCTGCTGAAGATGGTACAGTATAAACTTGCTCCAGACCTAAGCAACTGCTGTTTCTCTTCATCTGTTTTTTTTTTTTTTTTTTTTTTTGGTTTTTTTTTTTTTTTTTTTTTTTTAAG
>PVIH01001459.1:0-72271 GCA_004025045.1 Sigmodon hispidus | reverse complement strand
ACAAAATTTAGCAAGTGTCTGGGAGCCTATTGATTAGGCTTGCAATTATTTTGATGTAAGTCCATTGTGTTGGACTTACTTTTTGGTCCATTTTTTGGAAACAACAACACCCTTCCTTCCCCAGTTGACTTATGTGAGCTTTTATCAAGCAATATCTGTGGATCTGAAAACACATAGGCCCAAAGGACAAAAAAGCAATGAAGTCTCTTCTTCAGGTCAGTAGGAAGCAAGATGTTTGGTTAGGTGTCAAGAAGCCATGAAACAGTTGCTCACTTGGTCTCTCAATTTATTCAATTTTTTAAAAGTAAATACCTAACCTTTGCCAACATTTTGGCACAAATCATATCTTTGCAACAAATGCAGCCAAGGAGACAATATCAGCATTCATTTCCAGCCAAAGAACCCAAGGCTCAGAGCAGTTGAGTGATGGTCCAGGTCTGCAGAGCTGGGGACTTTGTCTCATTCATTGTGCTCTTGTTTTCAGTGTGCTTTGTTATGAAGACAAAAATATAAGCAAAAAGATGACCGAAAGGTCTTTAGTGTATTAACTCTTAGAGTTATAAGGAAGGAGCAGGGAGACTGGTACTATACTTTGGTGATTCTGGACCATGAACCATGATGTGTAAAGCCTTTTATAGGACAATTCGATATTTGTTTCTATACAATATTGCTATATAATATTCCTACATAATATTTCTATTCAATATGCCACTGTATATATGAAGCAGTTAATTCCCTGTCTATCTTCTCCTTTCTCTTCATGCCCAAGAGAAACAACCCTGAGAGCAGACAGCAGACACTATGTCCCCACCTCTTTCAGGGCCCCTCTTCCTTCCCCATTTCTATGTCCAGCATCTGTGCATCTTCCCTCTGCTGGACACTGGGTCTGTCTTGCCAACCTCATATGTTGACATCCTATCCATCAAGGCAATGGTACCGGAGGTGGGGCTTTGAGGTGTGAACATCCTATCCATCAAGGCAATGGTCTGGAGGTGGGGCTTTGAGGTGTGATCATCATATCCATCAAGGCAATGGTACTGGAGGTGGGGCTTTGAGGTGTGAACATCCTATCCATCAAGGCAATGGTACCAGAGGTGGTAGGGCTTTGAGGTGTGAACATCCTATCCATCAAGGCAATGGTCCCAGAGGTGGTAGGGCTTTGAGGTGTGAACATCTTATCCATCAAGGCAATGGTCCCAGAGGTGGTAGGGCTTTGAGTTGTTAACATCCTATCCATCAAGGCAATGGTACCAGAGGTGGGCTTTGAGGTGTGATTTGGCCATGAGACAAGAGCCCTCACAAATGCAAATAAGTCCCAGGAGCATTCTCTGCCCATTCTGCTAGCAGAGCACACAGCCAAAGTCTGTGAACCAGGAAGCAATCCCTCATCAGCACCTTGTTCTTGGTCTTCACATCCTGTTGTTTATAAAGCCACAGCATTGTGTGTGCTACAGCACATAGAATGCACTGAGACCCTTGGGCCTTAAATTCCAAAGACCTTTGGCCTCTCCACCATTTTGTAGCCAAGAACTGTCTGCCATTTGTCATTGGTGCTGTGTGCTTTATGGCTGCTGAGGGATTTTCTATAGGCAAAGGAACTCTCTTGGGGAGATGCTTTTTGACATACTTTTATAGCTGGAAAGAGATAAAAACTTTTATTGTGACTCAGCTGCCTTATAATCCTATTAGAAAGGTTTTTTTTTTCTTTATATTTTAAAGCTCAAAATTTGAAGACCCAGGTACAGTCTAGGCCCTGTGAGTACTTAGTAGGTTATCATTTTCAACTATAAATTTGATTTTATAACAGGAATGCCGCTTTTGAAAGTAGTGGAGTTGGAATGTTCCAGTAATGACAAACACAAAAATTATCTCTCAAGGATTATCTCTTTCAATTTTCTTTTTGTGGATGTGAGAAATACAATATACCAGAATTATTGTGCTTTAATTTCTTTGGAGGCAATGTCAGCATGGCCTGAGTTCTGAGGGTCTCTGATTGAATTGGGCCTTTTTTTTTTTGTCCTGAGAAGCATAGTGTATTCTACACTGTTTAGTTTTATTTGAAATTATTTTCATTAAAATGACAGAGGAAAAATATTAAGAAGGATTGAGGAGGTGAAAACTATGAGAGATTTTCAAAATCTTGTAATTTTTTGAGTGATTAAATGATGGGAATAAGGCAAAATAATACACTATAAATTTGAAAAGTTCTCTAAAAGTACTGGGTTTTACAGCAGGCATAAATTTACCACAGATACTTCCTTTTTGGTTCTTGATTGCTAAAAAAAAATCACAGCTGTCTTTCTAGATGCCATCTTTTCCTTTACTCCTACCCCCCGCCCCCCAGTGAAGCATTTCTGGAGACTCGACATCAGAGAAGCACTTTGGTTTGTCACAGGCTTGCCCTATCAGGAGGTGGTTACTGGAATGCTGAAACATTTATGACCCACTCCACTTCAGCCGGGCCTTCTCTAACAGTCTCACTATAGCAGTCTAACTTCACTGAAAGGACTAGTGATCTGGGTTGTGGTAGAGCACTTGCCTGCTACACAGAACATGGGTTCGATCCCCAGCACTATCAGTTAAAGGCTGCCAAAAAGGGTAGTGCTCTATGTAGTGGGAAATGTATTTCTAACAAAGTCATATTTCCCCAAAGCGTCACAGGATCCCCCTAACACCAGTCTTTCTTATTTGCCTCTTGGTTTCTTTTCCATCCCATTAATTATCTTGAGCCCTCTCCTCCCCAAGGCCTCCCATACCCTCTGTAGGCAAGATCACAAGGTTTGTTTCTTTAAAAGGGTCATCTTGGGAAACTACATGTATACTATGTATTTTGTATAGAACCTAACATGCTTTTTTGACACTGCATTTAAAAGTTTTACATCACAGAATTTGGGGACGATTCCCAGTGGAAGTATGTTTAGTAACATGTTTTACTAAAACCAATGTTGACTGAGAGCAGTATAGTTTCTAAAGCACTTACACAAATCTCATTTAAATTTGATTTAATCCTCCTTTGGAGATGGGAAGATGACAGATTTAAAGCCAAATATGTTAGCAATCATATAAATTGTAAATAGGCATATTACTCCAGTTAAGAGTCATTATCAGACTACATATTCATTTTAATCATGCTTTCAAGTCACATCTAGAATTAAGTAAACTTCAGGAGTCATATCTAGAAATAAGTAAACAATAGAAAAATGTAAGCACTAAGTTCTCACACATAAAAGAGTGTCACAGTGAAACTACTAACACCAATAAAACTTAAAAAATTACCTGTCGTAAAATTGTATCATATAACGGTAAAAGCTTGACTTCACAAGGAAGGTAAAATAGTCTACAAGCTTTAGTCAGCAATACACAGGCCACAGATTTATAGAACTAAGAGGAGACGTGGAAAAATGAAAAGATGGTAAGAGATTCCTGTTTCTTTTATATAACATGATGAGTGTTCTGAAAGTTTGTATAACATGATGAACTTTATTTAGGGATGCAGAGACACTGAATGTTAAGTACAGAAAAATCCCATTTTTCCTGGTACACACTGAGACCCTTTTCTTCAGCTTGGCTATCCAGTGGGGAAAAAAATAACAATTTGGAAGGTACTGTAAAGGCTTAACAACTGGATTTAAGGATGAAAAGGGTCAAAAGTTGACCATGCTTCATCAAGCTGTAAACTAGCAACACTACTCTGGAAGCAACAGTAAAATCTTAAAGATTTTCACATTGTGAAATTAAAAATATGTTTCAAACTAAATAATAGGTTAGAAAGGAAATTATAATGCAAATTCTCAAATATTTTGACCTGAAATAAAAATTTAACATATAAAATGTTTAAATGCAATTCATGCTTTCTTGAAGGAAAATCTGTAGCTTTACATGAATGTTAGAAGGACACTCCTGTAATCCTTAATCCTAGCATCCTAGAGGGTGAGTCCACATCTATCTGCCTGACAAAGTGAGTTCGGGGACTGCTACACAGATAAACCATTTGTTAAAACAAACAAACAAACAAAACTAACCAACAAAATAAACAACCTAGGGTAGAAATTAATAAACTGAAGATTAAGAGAACAGTGCCTATAATTAGTCAAAGAGTTAGTTATTTGAAAATAAATAAATTTGACAAACCCCTAGCCAAAGTAACCAAAAGAGAAAGAAGTTCCAAGTTTTAAAAATCAGAAAGAAAAGGGAGTCATTATAATACAATACCAGTGAGCTCTAAATGATCATCAGGGATAAAGTCTAATATAATAAATCCCTAGACAGAAAGGATGTCCCACAACTAAACCAAGAGGATATCACAACTTTGGGGACAAACAGCAACAAGATTGAAAAAGTCAGTCAATGTTGTTTCACAATGGAAGCTCAGGACTGGAGGAATCAAAGTGAATCTAACCAACACTTTAATGGACATCTACCATCAACCAACTCTTCCCAAACTGACCCACTAAATGTAAAGGAAAGAAACACTTCAGACTTAATTCAGCAAAGCCAGCATAGCTTAATAGCAACACCAGGTAAAGGTACAACAAATATAACTAAAGAAAAATAGATAAAGGTACAACAAATATAACTAAAGAAAAATTTCTTATGTACATAGATGCAAAAACTTCCAACAAAATACTTGCAAATTTGATTTGTGAACACACTTGAAAAGATAACACATCACAACTAATTTGCTATGCAAATCAATAAATGTAATATACTATATAAGTAGATATAACTTGAGAGATATGAGCATTTCAGTAAATGTAGAAAAGCACTTGACAGAATCATCTTTTATGATAAAAATTCTGAAGAAACTAGGAATAGGAAGAACAAATCTCAATATAATAACAGCTATATAGAGCAAATCTGTAGCCAACACCTAAATAGGGGAAATGAGAGCACTTCCTCTAAGGTCAGGAGTGAGCAGAGAGTATCCATTCTCCTACCTATTCAACACCTTCCTGCAGTTGAGGTCTTAATTAGAAAAGCAAGCCAAGAGAAAGAAAGAAAGGAGGTATGAGTAGTAAAGGAAGAAGTTGTTATTCTATATTAGAGGGGAAGTGATCAGCCTCCATCCAGAACTTATAAGATCTGGTAAGTACTTACAGTTGCGGAATAGGAGTTCAACACAAAAAAATCAGTAACTTTTCTATATCCAAATATTGCATGAATTCAGTTTGGTAATTGTGGGTCTTCTGGACCTCGGGGCTAGACTGGGCTAGAAATTTCTGGTTACATCCAAATAATTAACTTGCCAAGGAAAAGCTTAGAAAAAACCATCCTATTTATAATAGCTTCAAAGAAATAATATATTAAGACTAAACCTACCAAGGAGGTGGGAGTCTTCTACACTGAAAACAGAAGAGAGAAATGGAAAGAGACGGTGGGAAGAGTTTCAGTGTTCATAGACCGACAAAATGAACACTAAAAATGGCTGTGCTGCCGAAATCAGTCTACAGAGTTACTCCAAATTCCATTCTTCATTGATTACATTAGTTATTTTTCTTTTGCTTTGATAAAATGCCATGACTAAAACATCTTATGGTTCTGGATGGCTAGAGTCCGGAATGACAGGAAGGCATCATGGTGTGCAGGCAGAAGCGGGAAGATGACCACTTACATTTTCATTCTCTCACAGGAAGCAGAGAGGAAGAAACTGGAGTGAGACCATAACCCCCTCAAAACCACCCCCAGTGACTTCCCCCAGCAAGACTCCACCTTCGAAATGATACATAATCCATCAAAGGGCACCACCAAGGGAGCCAAGTATTTAAGTCTGGGAAACGGGCATTTCTTATTTCAGCCACCATATAAAATACTAAAATTCACAAAGTACCCTGGATAGCCAAGGAGATCCTTAGCAGCAAGAACAATGCTGGAGATATTTACAACATTTAATCTTAGGTTATGTTCTAAAATCAGAACAGCAAATACAGCATGCTACTACAAATGCTCACATGTAAACCAGGGGGTAGAGTAGAGGACCCTCAAAGACACACACAGCTATGATCACCTACCTTTTGACAAAGTTTTCAAAAACATGCATTAGAGAAAAGATGGTTTCTTTAACAAATGATACTGGAAAAACTTGATTTCTCCATGTAGAAAAATAAAACTGAAGCCACAGTTTCCACCTTACATAAAAATCAATTCAAAATTGATCGAAGAGCTTAATTTAAGACCTAGGAGTTTGAAAGTACTAGAGGAAAACCTAAGAACACTTCAGTATACAGGCATAGGCAAGAACTTCCTGAAACTAACTCCAGTGGCCAGGAAGTAATCCCAAGGATTTAGAGATGAGATTGTATTACATTTAAACGCTTCTAAGAAATGAAAGAATCTAAAAATACAAAAGTGGTCTGGAGACACGGCTCAGCGGTTAAGAGCGCTTACTATATTCTGTTGAACCTGATTTAGTTCCCAGCACTCACATCAGGTAACTTTTAATAATCTGCAACAGGGGATCAGTTGCCTTCTTGTTGCCCCATGGGCACCTTCATATGTGTGGCAGACACACCAAACACATTAAAAGTAGAATACCTTTTTGAAAATAAGGCTTCTCCATAGCAAAACAAACTATCAGCATAGTAAACAGACTACAAAACTGAGAAAAAATAATTTTCTCACTATATACTGAGCAGGAGATTAATATCAATACATATAAAAAATTAAACACCCCAAAGCCCAAATCATTAATTAGCAAATGGACTAATGAGCCTGAGTAGATAATTTAATTTGCATAAAGAAGAAACATAATGGCCAAGAAATAATACTTAGAAATATGTCCAACAAACATAGTAATCAGGAAAATGCAAGATAAAACTCTTGGCACATATGTATTTTCCAGACACATCAGGGCATGCATATTCACATGTGAACCCATAGTAGCTGTGACATCATAGACAAGACCTGCAAAAACTCAACCAGTCAAAATCCTAGCAAGGAACAAGGGCTATGGGCCAGTGTCCCACCCCTAGCTGAGGAGCTATTATTATCTGATGGCTGTGGGAAAGTTAGAGTCAGTTCTCTTCAGTGGTGTAACATCTGGTACATCAACCAGAGGTGGGGACAGGCCCATGTCCAGGAGTAGCCTGTCCATCTAAATTGGAGAGAGAGAAAACATGGAGTGGAAGTCGCATGGGTAGGTTGGTGGTGTGTGTGAGGGGGTTGTTTGGGAAGAGGAGTAGGATGAATGTGATTAAAGTCTGTCGTAGGAAATTTTTAAAATATTCTTCAGACATCATTTAAAAACTGTTCTGTGGGAATGGAGGGATAGTGGGGCAGGTTAAGAGCACCAGTTGTTCTTCTGTTGCTCTGGTCCAGCTCCCAGCGCCCCTGTGGTGGCTCACAACCATCTGTAACTCCAGTTCCAGCAAATTCGGTACCTTCTTCTAACTTCCAAAGGCACCACACATGCACATGGTATACATACACATGCACATAAAACACTGATGCAGATAAAATAAATACTTTAAAAATATTTAAACTTTCAAAATTTTATCTATCCCCACGCAGAAAGGATTCTCTAATAAAATAAACAATAGCAAGTGCTGGGAAGGTCTGGAGAAGGGGGGGTCCACTCACTGCTGGTGGAAATGGACACTTGTGCAGGACCTGTGGAAAGTTCCTCAGAACACTAAAGTAGAACTACTGTGATTTACTGTGCCAGTCTTTTTTTTTTTTTTTTTTTAATAAACTTTATTTATTTATTTATTTATTTGCCTTGGTGTTTGCCTGGAACTGGAACTACAGACAGTTGTTAGCTGCCATGTGGGTGCTGGGAATGGAACCTGGGTCCTCTGAAAGAGCAGACGGTGCTCTTAACCGCTGAGCCATCTCTCCAGCCCCTTACTGTGCCAGTCTTAAGTGTATCCAAAGGACCTTTAACTCAGTACCACAGAGGCTCTGGACACTCTTGGTAATTTCCACACTATTCACAGTAGCTAAAGATAGAATAATCAGCATAGATACCCATTTACAGATGAATGGTTAAAATGGGATATACACATAAAGATGTTTTATGCAACTATAAAGAAAAATAAAACCATGATATTTGTAAGAAAATGGATGCCACTGGAAATCATGTTAAGCAAAATAAACCAGATTCAGGGAAAAAAAAAAAAGCCACATTTTTTTCTTCTGTCTGTGGTAAGGGACATCACAGGAGTTCTTTGCAGATTTTAAAATTAGACCAGTTGTAACAGTATTGTCAAATAACTGATCTTCATAAAAAAAATAATAATAGCACGTTTACCACTTGAGAGATGATGGGAGGTGGGAGAAGGGAGCTGAGAAACGAGGCTGACTAAAGTATCATACAATAGCCAACTTTATTCAGAGCATCGGACACTATACTGTGAGGGTTAAGAGTCATATCGGTAAAGTGTGCAATCACAAAGACAAGCCTCACAGGATAGAAGCATGCTTTTCCATAGTGCCATATATGCCTACTACTTCTGTCCTCATGCTTACATACTTTTATCTAAATTCTAGTTAAATAGCCAGTTGTAATGAACAATCTGAAGTAAACCTACTCCAATCCTCCTATTTGTACACCTGGGAGCAGTACAAAAACACATTGAAGGAGCAGTTTTGTGTTTTTTAAGAAACTGGCTTCACAAGATTCTTGTTTTCTTGGAGTTTTCTTACAAACATTCAGAACTCTTAAATGATGGACCATGTTCTGGCATAAGTTGCATGACATTAAAAATAAGTAAGTGAGAAAATTGAGTTCATATTAGGTTGACTTAATGTAAATTTTACACAAATTTTGTAAGTATTTATTAAAAATCAACATTCATTTGAGACAGTAATTCTTATATCAGGAATAGGTGTGGTGTATGCATGTGCCTAGCAAGTCTCCAGTCTACTAAATGTTCCGTCAATGCTTACTCTCCTTCTCTATGGCTTACAAAAATGATGAAAGAAATTGGAAGGAGCAGAACTTTATTTGTGAAGTTATTTAGAACTTGTGTGAAGACAGCAATATGTAGTTGTATCATTGTGATTTTAAGTTAGAATTTACATGAAAGTATGTAATCTTGAGGACAGAAGTCGTGGGCATGAGCAGATGGTCCCAATGGCAAGGGGAGGAAGACAGCTAATGTTGGAATGATGCTTATGTGTCTCAGGTCTAGGTGTTGGGTCTAGAGCCCAGTGAACACAATCACGGGAATTTAGAGACTAAATATATACCTGTTAGGTGGGTTCTGCCTCCAGGTTCATGGGAGGACTCAACTTGGAGATGCCCCACATAGCCCGGGGAATTCAGGCAGACTGAATATTATTCCTTGGCCAGTTCCATTCAGTGATAAGCAGGCAAGGAAATACAATTTGACTGTGGCTTGCCATTGTGAGAAGACAGAGAAAACATTGATTTTCAGCAGCTTACTCCACCTAGTTTAATTTAGAGATACGTGTCTCATCTCATGGAGACTTTATAATTTAACTTGAGAGCATATTAATTTTCAGAGAAGTATTTTGATACAGTTGTCCAACTTCACAGCAGCAATATTGAGAGCTGCAGGGAACACACACACACACACACACACACACACACACACACACACCCCACAGAAGCTGTTATCACAGTCACTATCCTCACTTGTCTACATTCTTTGCATTTCCCATGCTACCTCATCTTGTGCGTGAAGATGCATCTTCATAGCAGTTCTTAGCTAGGGTATCTCTGCCTCCAGCTAGTACTCCAGATTTCTTTCCCATGGCTCAAGAGCGAATGTCTGGCATTCACTTTGTGCATCCTTCACTTGGTGAGTGTTGTTCAGCAGCAGCAAGTTGCTCTGAACTCATTTTAGGGAGGAGGGTCTCCATTGGCTGCATCTCTCACTCATGGGGCCCATGCCATCAGTAATGAGGTAGGAACTGTGGCTGCTGACACTTTGCTAATTTTGATTGTCATATTGATTATATGGAGAAATGCTTGGAAATCAGCAAAGCTCACCTCTTGTGTCTAGAAAGGCACCTCCACACATGACTGGACCCTGGTTTGATAGGCACAGTGATAGTTTATGAAGAAAAGCAGTAACTTGCAGAGGTGCAGCCTATTTGAAAGGAGGAAGTCATAGTGTACATGTCCTTCAGAGTTATATCTTGTGCTGGGCCTCTCCCTGCTTTCTGGATGCCATGAGGTAGGCAGCCTCTGCCACTACTTCCCCTGCCTCACCTCAGGCCCCAGACAAAGGACCCATCTGTACATAAACTGAGTTGTCTGTGAGCTAAAATGCATCCTTTCCTGTCCATCAGCTCTTCTGGGGCATTTAGTCACCATAATGTAAGACTGATGCAGATACTTACCCTTGGAGGGGACCTGCCTCTGAGGCCCAAGGTTGAAGCCCAGGAGTAAACGTGATCTCCATCACATTGACAGATGCTACTGAACAAATGTTACCCTAGTGTTTGCTTTCTGGTGCTCAGTCAGACTATAAATAACTCACTCTACTGGCTTAGTTGTGCACTTACTATAAAATCTTTCCTTGGGAATCTGGAACCACCCCTCCCCCCTTCCAGTAACCTGTCAGCACTCAGAGTAGACACCATTTTTCTCAGGACTGCTGCCTTTATTTTTGGAAACTTGTCCTTGTTTCTTTGTCAGTACCTTCTCTTCTACAGTGATCTGAGGAGGCTTTTTAGCTCCTGCTGGAAAGAGAACCCTCCTCCCTGTCCCCAACACAACACGCATGCGCATGCTTAGCTCTACAGAGAGCGCCTCCACTCAGGAACAGGGGAGAATGTTCCTTGCACTGACCTCAACAAAACATGGACAGCAAGACACTTTCTACAGTTCTATTAAAAACGCTTCTTTGTGGTCATATGAAGTTGTGAGTGATCAGAATGATAGTGCACACATACCGAGGATGATGATGTGTTTGAAGCCGGAAGGCGGCCATGCAGCCGCTTCTGTGTGCTTTTCATCATTGTGGATAAGAAGGCATATCTTTTCTTGCAGTCGAGGTGGGCTTTTAAAAAAAATTGAACTGCTTTCCAGATACTCCAAAGACTAATTATCTTCTGCCCTTATAAGGTTTGAAGCCATAGGCAAAATATGGGAGTTTTGTGTTAGATACAAGTAAATCGGTAGTGCCTTTCTCTGAAGCAAATGGTGTAAACATCTCTATGTAAAAGGCCAGATTTCTTAAATTCAAGGCCAGTCACCTGCTTCATTAAGAAACATGAGTGCAAATAAATTTATGAAAGAATTATGGAAAGCAATTGGCTAGAGAGTGATTACTGAGGTTAATGTGAGTAGTAATTGGCTTATTTAGGATGTACTGTCAAACGAGATTCACCAATCATTGCTAGTTTAAGTAAATGATACAGCATTATAGCAATTAAAATATGAATCATTTTCCACAGTGTTTCTACATTAACTTAAAAAATAATCATTTGGGTTTAATCCAAATTAGCAACAACAACAAAAATGTACAGCATCTAAATGGAGCATTTACCTGCCCAGTGTCTTTTCCTGCTGCTGAATTTGTAGAATGGTGCAAGCTGGAACCTCCTCTTTGTACTGTAGTGCTTAAAGGATATTCTCCTAAGGTGTATACTTTGTTCACAACCCCTATTTATTTATTCCATAGGTCATAATTCTAGTAAATGTGACACTGCAGTCATTCTTACAGTCACACATTATAATGTATATGTGCAAATTATAACTTTCTTGCACAGAGCAAGATGCAGAGCTGAGTGAGGCAACCTAAGAAGGATAAGTAAAAGTCACTTGCTCCAGTAAGAAAATAAATTATGATGAATTTTCTAACAGGAGAGATCTTTTTCCCCTCTCATCATGCCTAGTTCTGCTGCATTAAGAGTTTCTAGATGACAAATGTCACAATGCCATGGCAAGCAGGTAGTCTGATGGATGCACTGACCAGCCTATGGCTGAAACTTTGAGCCCAAATCTTGCATTTTAGCTCAGTCCCCTTTCTGAGGCTGATTGGAAGCCATTCCCACTGGTATCTGCTGTTATGAGGACTGTGTTACAAATGCCTTCTGTAGCAAAGCATGTGATGGAGATATAGCAGGAAAGTAGAATATGAGAGTTCAAACAGGACCAATGGCACTTCCTCAGACCCTAGTGGAAAAAAAAAATCATACTGTATCTTATTAATAAGAGAACCAGTCTCTGGATAGGATATATGTAATAAGAAGTATCCTGGACTTTCAGGCTTTGCACCAAGGTTTGCAGCCCTGTTGCTGCTTAGCCCCAAATAATCATTCAAAGCTTACATTAATTTCATGCTGATTAACCTATGGTTCAGATTTATTACTAGCAAGCTCTTTCATCTTAACTCAGTCTATTTTCATTAATCTGTTTAGCCATGTGGCTTGGTACCTTTTCTCAGAGCAGTATGGTTGTCTTCTTTCCTCTGAGTCAGCTAGCATCTCTGCCTTGCTCTTCTTAGTCTGGTATCCCTGCCCACACTTCCTATCTGCCTTCTGGCTAATCACCTTTTTATTAAACCAGTAGGAGGGAGGAATATTTACAATATACCAAACATAATTCCACTACAGATATATGCTTAGTTGGGTATGACACATTTCACATCTTATTCTTGTACTTTTTGATTCAAATGCCAAGCAAAGCTGTTGAATATTTGATGGTAATGATGGTGTAGCATGAATGGAAACAGCTAAACTTTGGTCACTCAGCATGTTCTCTATGGATGGTAGTGTTTTCTTTGATGACTTTGTGGAAGAGTTCTCTGTCTCTGCACTTGAGGGAGAGGATTTAAGTTTCTTGTTCAAGGTCACACAACTGGCAGCCTAAGCAGAGTTTACAATCTAATAAAGAAACCCTGCACAAGTGCAAGTAGCTGAATGAACACAGAGTGGCTCAGGGCTTCTGTGAATGTCCATGAACTTGGATACATGTGTTTTGCATTAGACAAGAACAATTTTTTCAACCTTTTGGCATTTTAAACCACCTAAGCAAGGCAGGATGTTTAGCACCATCTCTCTATGATTTCTCCAGTTTTTAGTGGCAATGCTAAGCCACAGCTGTTTACCACAGTTTCCAAATGTGTCCAAGAGTGATGATGTGTTGTCTGTCGAGAAGTATTGGTCTACAAGACCCTCTTAGGCATCAGTAGTTTAGGAGCACCAGTTTCTACTAAAACCATCTGGAAACATTTGTTTTCCAAGCGATTAAAAGCAACATATCCAGCAAACCCTCAAAGACCTAGATTGACCTTTCTCTGCATGTCAGAAACACAATCTTCACCCTCAGGAGAGTGATTGTGTGGGAGGAGCATGGTGTCTTGCTGTTGACCTCTCATCTGAAGATCTGTTAGTGAGAAGTGAAAGAAGACAAAGGCACCAGTGCAGGAAACTCATCAGAATTGATTTCCTGTTTCAAAAGATAACCACATGGAGGTAGGGTCATGGATAGAGCTGCAGAGTTAGTCGAGTTAACTGTTGAATGACTAGAGAGATGGCCTTCTCTTGAGGACACAACCCTGGGCTCAAGGAACATGGGTTATTGTGTACTTCTCTTCACTCTCAGCTTTCTTGAGAATCTCTGTTGCTATGGATCTAAACTTCCTGTAGTGGCTGTGTCAAACAGAAAACATTCATGAGATCAAGAGCTCTGGTTTGATTTATAACTGGAAGGGCCAATGTAGATTTCTGAAAGACAAATTCAATTCATACCCTTGAAAAATTATTAATAACATTTTCCCTATTTATTCTGCATTAAAATAAAAGCTCTGCCACAGGGGCTCATGGCTTTAGAACCTTTCATGGCCATACTGCCATACTGCTTTCTAGCATTCTGTGGATCCCCTTGACTGTTCAAAAGAACATAAGTGCCTATATAAAAGGGAAATTTCTAAGTACTTTAGAATCCATTTTTAGGAAGATAGTGTGGTTTAAAATTACTTAGGTAGGATCCCCAGAGATCACTTGAGCTTAATGAGGCTAACCATGTATCTATTAATGTATTAAAAGTTAATGTTAAAGAATAAGAGTAACATAGGATTTGTATATTTTACAACCCCCTAAGGACTTTTTAAATTCTAATTAATCAAAAGTCAAACAATCAGATGTAAAAGAATCTATATTTATAAATCACAGATGCGGCCACAAGTTCTTAATACCATTAATCCAGTTTTACTTCGTGAAGAAAAGAAGAGATATTTTTGAACAGTATTTCTAGTTCCTAGAGGCCAATGCAGGTGTCAGGTGATAAAAACGGGAAAATATCAGAGTCACAACACTAAGGTGCCAGCGTTGCACTTGACTGTGACCCATAGAAATATATCCAAGGTCCAGGGTGCACTAAAGAAACTGTTACTGGGCTAAATAAAAATGTTTTTTTTTTTCAACAGTCTTGTTATACATTGGTAAAAATCCTAGAAAGATGAGACAAATTATTGAGAAAGGGGAGATGTGTAACAGGAGAAGGGATGTTGGTGTACAGCAGAAGGGACCTTCCCTGGCCTACGTGCTCCTGGCAAGATTTGCAAAGGCTCATGGGATTGGGAACCTCTCAATAGACCCTTCAGGCTGTTCGCAGTAGGCTTTGTTTCCAGACATGTGTTTCCTGAAGTGAAACAAATGAAGGTATGTTAATAAGCTAAGACCTCCCCCTCTTCCCCTTCCTCCTCTTCTGTCTCTGTCTCTCTCTCTGTCTCTGTCTCTCTCACACACACACAGTTTTTATGACAAAGAGACATTTTTTAGCCCACATTGACTTGGGACTCACTCTGTAGCCCAGGATGCCCTTAAACACAGTAGTTAGTCCTCCTGCCCAGCCTCCCACCCCTTCACCAGGATTACAGGCCTGAGTCACCATCCTAAGAAAGAACACTATTTCTCATAAAAGTACAACTTATGAAAGGATGTTTCCTAAATGTTTTAGTTCCAGAATTTCTTTAACTTAAACAAATATTAGGAATTCCAAACAGCTTTTGTTCATATCATTTATATATACCAACATTAACGATATCAGGAATTAAAATAGTTGAACATGCTTTTGTATTTATAGATTTGAAAATGACAAACAATTCCTGTCAGCATAAAGAAGACACTATAACAGTTTTCAAAACAAACAAAAATCATGAATAAGATGGTTAGAGCACTTTTACATTTTGTAAATTCTTTTAATGTCGAACTGGACAGAAATGACACACACTTTACCCTCAGCTCCCTTGGCAGGCCATTTCAGTTAAAGAATACAGGGAGATCAAGCCTCATACATGATTGTGGTTATATAAGGAGGGAACCACTGCCAGCTTTTCAGATAGTTGCATATATTGTTACTTTATATTGCACACAAAACTCAAAACCTGCTTTGAGCCTTTTTAAGCCTGATGTGACTTGATCTACTTTGCTTTGTCATGTCAGCTCAAATATCAGGACAATACAAAAGGAAGACAATGCTTTATTGTTATTATGAGAAAGGATTTTGTCTCCTATACACTGAGCATAGATCTTTGGAATAATTAAGTGTCACCAGGTCATCACTAGAGCTAGAGGTTTGGGGAAACAATTTAAACTATAGAAAAATACATGGTGTACTATGGAGTTCTAAAGAGAGAGGGATTATTGACATTTTAAAAGTACATATATAACTTAAAATACATATAATAAAGTAGAAACTAGAAAATAACAAAGGATAAAAACTGCATAGTAAAGTCCTTTCTTCTCAATTTTATTTTTTGAAATTTATTAATTTGTAACATTTGACTTGTTAAGTTTTTCATCCTATAAAAGTGAAACATTTTGAAAATTTAAAGAAAATCCAATCTTATTGCCCTCAAAGTATTTTCTATGGCTATTTTTGTATACTTATTTTTGTTTTCATTTTGCTAAGCCTTTTTCATGAAGTAATACAGTTTATTTTTTCTTTTATTATTTCAGAAATTTTATATGGCCTGAAAGTTTATTTTTCAATTACATACAAATTTTTCAAAACTCTCATTGCTGGTACAAATTCTGGGTTATATTGAGATGAGCTGGCTAATCTAATGGAGCCCAGTGATGTTAGTAAGTACATTGTTTTCCGAGAAGGAAGCAACAATGATTTTTCATTAACTGAGCTTAAAAAAAATGTGATCATCGCATTAATATTTCTAACAATTTTAGATCCTTAATTACGCTAATTTGATTTTAATGATTTAGCAAATTTCTGTTTGTTCTTAATGATGATTTAAAAATAGCCAGAGGTCCTTTCAGTTTAGACATGGTTTTGTTTAATATTATCGTTGCTGTAACTACAGTCTTTTAACTTTTAATCACTCTCAGCCTGCCTCATTCCACACACAACTTGGGGCTAATATGTAAGAGTACCTTTTTAGATCCGGGCAGTGCATTAAGTCTGCATGTGAGAGAGCCCTGCTTCTTGCCATTCAAATATCTCCTAGCCTATAAAAATGTCATTTCTTGGCGTTGCCTGCATGCTGAGCTACATACATGTGAGGAAACTTTAGCACAGGTGTGTCTCTGTGGGGTTACTCCCATATGGATTCCCATCAGAAATCATAAACAGAAAGTAATTGGATGACAGCATCTTTTCTTTCTACAGTTTTATCTGTCCATCACAAATGAAATTCCCAAAATGTCTCGTCTATTCTGATTATATACTTCAGTTTGCCACAATATCTGGGTCAAACATGTTATCACCATAGCATCAGATGATATATGACAACTGATAGCTATTGTTGGAATGCTCTGAACATGGGAAGTATTGTTTAGTAGCTTCCTGTCTTCCCTCAGATAGTCTGTGTTCACATGCCTTATGAAGTGGTAGACGTATACTGAAATATAACACATCCACGAGGGAGCCGTCCTCACTTCAGTTACTGATACAGATGGATCCGGATTCTTAGCATCTGAACTCTGACTGCCCTGTGTTGGACAGCTTAGTGTAGCAGCTGCAGACATTGGTTGTGTTTTTCATAGCTATGCAAGCATTAGTTTATTATCTTTTTAACCTGATTGGACTCTTGAGACAGTCAGTCTGAGGCTGATCCCAGATCTTCTTCCACTTCCAGAACCATCATTTGGGGAAGTCACTTAACCTTTATTGTCAATATCTTTATCTGGACAATGGAAATAACACTTGTAAGTAATAAGTGAGTTGCTGATGTTAGTTCTTGGGGAAAGCAATAAATACAAAATATTAATTATACAATGGCTCTCACTCCTACATTAACAACCAAAGCTAATATGCACCATAAGAGTTCATGTAGACTGGGAATCCAGTCTACATACACTAGCCTCATAAAACTGTACTCCAAATACAATATATATATATATATGCTTAGTTCACAGAAATAAATATATGTAACATTATAGTCAGAGATCAAGAAGAAGCTACTTTAAATATAAGGATTTTTTAGAAAAGAAAAATTTCTAATTTTTTTTTAGATTTTAGAAAAACATTAGAAAAAAGTCGATGTTTTTTTTCCTTCTTTATTTTGTATTTATCAAAAAAACAGTAAAATGAATTTAAAATGCGGAAGAGTTAACAATAACTATAAAGAGGATAAGAATCATAAGCATGGCTTATCAAGGGTGGTAATGCAAATAAGATTGCTACACATATATTTACTTTGTGTTCAGCTTTCCCTCTGAATTTTTTTTTTCCATTCCTGTATATCCTTATTCAAGGTCCCTTCCCCCTCCCACCACATCTGGTCATTTAAGTCGATGTTAAATAATAGAACAAAAATTACTGCATTTTGAAATGGGCTTTGGGCTCTCCTCTCCCCTTACAAAGCAAGGTGGAAAGCTGGTGTGAAGGGTTGGATGGAAAAATCAATCCAAGAGGTCAGATATTTATTGGCTGACTACAAGGTCCAGAAGGGGGAAGAAAATGGGGAAAATAGATAATTAACAAAGAAATTATCAGAGAAATAAGAGGAGATGATGTCTTTATCTGAAGACAGATTCAATGCTCCAATCATTTTCTAGCCCAAGAAGAGAAAACTTACCCATCCTAATTGCATCTTTGTGAGCTTTTGGAACTCCTGGGGTAAAGAGAAAGTCCTGAATGCTTGGAGGAATGAATCAGGTGGGAAGACTAGCTAGTGTCATCTAAGGGAGAAAGAACATTATCTTAGCTTATTGTTTGTTTGTTTGTTTGTTTGTTTCACCCTGGGTCCTGCAATACAGTGGGTCATCTGGGCATTTTCATGTAGGACTCTTGGAAAGTAATTTTGAGCCTAGGAATCTCAAGTATAAGACAAAGTAATTTTACATGTTCCAAGTGTCCTATAAAAGAATAAACTACAGATCTGCCAGAGTTAAACAAAATATAATGACAAGATAAGAATTTGCATGTATGTATGTATATGTGTATGTATGTATTTATATATGTATGTATATGTTTTAGTATATAGATGTGACCTTGTGGGTGAATAAACACTTGTGGCAATGTATGTGGAGGGCAGATATAGCCATGGGGTGTCTTTCACACTAGCTCTCCACCTTATTTTTTGAGTCAGGAATTCTGACTGAAATTGATCTTCACCAACACAGCTAAATTAGTTGACCAGTAATTTCCAGGAACTGCCTGTCTGTCTCTCCTTCCCCCAATGCTAAGGTTACAGGTGCCCCACTGCCAGTGGATTCACAGGTGCTCAGAATCCCAGCTGAAGCCCTTATGCTTTCTGGACAAGCATTTTACCAACTGAGCTGTCTTACTGTCCCTCAAGTAAGACTTAAAAAATGGACAAGCTATTCAATTCTTATTGAATATTGGATTATAGAAATTTTACATATATTAAAATAAATCGCATGGAATATGCTGTTGCAGGCCTGTAATCCTATCTTTTGAGAAGGCTGATGAAGCAGGATTACTGTGAGCTCAGGGCCAACAAGGGCTACCTAGGAAGGTTGTCTTAGGAAGAAAATGGCAATTTTTCATCTAATAATATTTAGTGCTGATGAGTCCAAGATACATACTCATGCACACTTTAAATTATAATAACTCTGTGAAGCCCTTTTTAGAAAGTAATGTTTCAATGCACACTCCCACCAAATCCAGCAATTCTAGCTGTATGTTCAATACAAAAGCAATTCCTGACTCTGTACAAACTGTATGTCCAAGGGCTTTATTGAATAACTTGGCTACTAAATAATATCTCTAGGTTCTCTGTAACACTCAGCTCATTTAATAATTTGCTTTTGTTTTACTTGTTTGATTTTTTTATACTTATTTATTATGTATACAGTGTACAGAAGAGGACACTATACCTCATTATAGATGGTTGTGAGCCACCATGTGGTTGCTGGGAATTGGACTCAGATCCTCTGGAAGAACAGTCTGTGCTGTTAACCTCTGGGCCATCTCTCCAGCCCCTTGTTTGATTTTTTGTTTATTGTTTATTTTGTTTTTGAGAGAGGGTCTCATATAGCCCACACAGACCTGAAACTAGTGATGTCTTGCTCTCCCTGCCTCCATCTCCCCATTGGCGAAATCACAAGCAAGCCCTACTACGTGCAGCAAAGCGCTAAGTGCCTAGGGCTTCAGACATGTTGTGAGTCCAGGAAACTGTCTGAGGTCTCATGAAGAGAGAGAGGGAGAGATCACACCTGGACTGTTTCAAGGGAAGCACCCATACATTCAGCAGAGAGATTGAGTTGAATCTTCTCCAAATTCAAGTGAATGAAATCATTTGGTTTTGAGCTGAAATGAAGCTTAGAAAATTTCAACCCCAAAGGAACCCCTTTCGGAAAATTATGACAAAGTGAAAATTGGTTCATAATGGAACTCTGTGTAGTCTGTAATTTTATGGTTTTCCAAAGAGTATATCATCTCACTTTGCATTGTGTTCACTTAATTAGATGTTTGAAATATGGAAAACAATATTTAGAAGAAGGCAGAAACATAGTCTTAATGAGACTCAAAGAGCATAAACAAAAAGAATACATTCAGGTGTCTTTACATTATAATCATACAAATAATAATTCGGGAGTAGGAAGGGAACTGGCTCTTTTATTACTTCCTATCACTTGGTCTTTCTGTCATATACATAATGTGTTTTTTAAAAAGATGCATCAGTCTAAATTCACTGACAGAGGATGAAAGTTTTTTTTAAAGTATAGTAATTTTAGATTTCCTCCAGCCAGGCTTAAATTAGATATGTTATGAACCATAGCTATATGAAAGAATTTAGAAATGTAGGTCTCAGAACCTACAAAAAAAAATCAAGTTCTCCTTATATAGCATACACTAGCATTATCAAAGGAAAAAGATCTGTGGCTTTGTTGGGTGGGTGGAGCTGGAGGAAGCAATGCAGAGGACAGCTGAAGGCAGTGGCAGGAAGTGACCACCTCTGCCTCCCGAGTGTCAGTGGCCTCCTCAGGAGTGGGACACTTCCAGCACAAGGCATTGCATGCTGTATTCAGTGCCTCCTAGATAATATTTCATTATTTATTTACCAAACTTATATTCCATGGGTTTTCCTCTTCTATGCCTGAGAAGGCTTACCTTGTGCAGGGATCGTTTTTATTGCTCTATTTGTTTTAACCAATTTTCCTCTCTTTTCCCTTTCCTCCATTCAAATTCTCCTGTATACCCCTTCTTGCTCTTTTTTAAATTCATGGTCTATTTTCCTTTCCTGGGGAAGACTGTTTCTCCCAGAATTGAGAGTGAGGGAGGGTTTGTCTTTCCAGGCCACTTCCTACAGAACAAACATCCGTGATAGGCCAAGAAAAACAACTATTCATTACCCAAGGGCTTTCCAAGACAGGACTTGGAGTTGGTCCCCTTGAAATATGGCATCTTCCAATTAGTGTGAGTAGAAAGGTGGAGATAAATTATATCTTAAATTCATTTTAGAATATAAAAGACCCTTTAATTTTAAATGACTTGCTAAGCACTGTGCTTATCCCTTAGTCCTCTAGTTCAAAGTTTGTTTTTGTAAGCATTTTAGGAAACTATGCTTTTCTATTATAATAGCAAGGAAAGCTGTTTTGGGAACTTCTGTGCTTTCACTGCTTCTCATCCTGGTTTTTCAAGGGCAGAATAAAGAATGAAAATAATGAGTGTAAAACAAAGGCTTTCGACTACGAGATGCAGAGGTTTTAATTAAGGGATTGATGGAAAGGCGATTAGTTCTCCAGATCTTTAATAAAGCTACCCAGTGCTCCACGGACGCTGTAGGAATTATGCTCTTGTGAGTGGGGGCATTTTACTCATAGACTAGCAACACTGTATGCTTTTAATTAACAGTTGGACTTTTATTTCTTGGCCACTATTTAAAGAAAACTGATAGCAAATAATACATTATTTCATAATCATATTAAAAAACCTTTCATCGTCAAGTCTGTGTAGAGAACCTTATTCATTAAGCATTGTATGACTAGAACTGAAGCAATACCGCCTTCTCTTCAAGTCTACAATTTTAATCAAAACTATTAGGACAATACTTTCTTTTCTTCAGGTCTATTGTCCTAAACAAAACCATAGGCATAGATTAAAAAGACACCAGCCTATTAAAGACTTAAAATACCTATATTAATATTATTTAGCAAGTTACAAAATGAAGAAAATATCTATAGATCCTATGTTTGATGAGGCTAAAGCCTCACCATCACAATACCAGCAGCTAAAGAGACCTGCTCATTACAAGCTAACTGAAGCACCTGGATAGACAGTTTCTGACGAAGATATACAACTGGCCGATACAATGAGATGACACTTTATAATTGTTAGCATGGCTAGTCAAAACAAAATTCAAAACAAAACAGAAAACAAATCCATGAGTATGTGTTAAAATAGAACTCTTCTTTACTGTGGTAGCAATGTAAAGCAATGCTTCCAATGATATGGAAGAAAGCATGGGAGTTCCTCAAAGATAGTCAAAGATGGAACCACCATGGACTCCAGAAATTCCACTGTCAGTTTCTGCCCCCAAAAACTAAGAGCACATTACACTCAAGTTCATGGCAGCTGCATTGGAAATACAAGTATCAGCATCCCTAATGTTCATTAATAGAGGAGCAAGTGAACTAAGCATGCTGTAAGCCTATAATAAACTGTTTTCCATCCTAAAAAAGAAGGAAAATTCTGATACATTCTATAACATGGATGAGTCTTGAAGACAGTCAGAACTATATGAGGCACCCAGTTCAAGTAGACAGAAAGTAGATTGGTGGTTTCCAGGGCCTGGGGAGAGAGGAGCTATGTTCACCATGTGAAGAGTTATGGGATTTAAGTTCTGGAAAATAAAGAGTTCTGTGAATTGACAGGTAAAGTTATACAGTACTTGATGTGTTTAATGTATGTCTGAAAATGAATAAAGTTGTAACATTTATGTTACGTGTATCTTGCTGCAATCAAAAATTAAAGTTATACGTGTATGTATGTACATAGTATTAACCTTAAATGTGAAGCTACAGCTGTGACCAGAAGGCCTTAAACAGACAGCCTTTTGGATTTTTTTTTTTTATAACATTTGCACACAGCTTCTAGTGGCATGTGTGATTACGGACATTAGAAGTATTAGATGAAAAGAAGTTGCTGTTCATGCTGTTAGGGAACTGATGAGGGTATGTGTGTAACTGAGGTTCAGGTAGTGACGTAATGAATAAAATGAATCAGCAGACTAAATAGAGACAGAGTGCTGGAAGCACTGTTGAAGAAGGTAATCAGGAAGCCCTCTGTGAGTGAGCTTTATCTAAGCAGAGATATTAATGCAGGTGTGTGTGTGTGTGTATGTGTGTGTGTGTGCACGCGCGTGTGTTTTCAGATGTTTTGGGAGATATATTGCAGGGTAGAAAATGTGTTTAGCAGATATAAGGCTAGAATTCACATAAAACATTACAAGTAGTGTCTTTTTTCTTTGTAAGCTGGTGTTGAGCTGGACTGTGTGATGTCCTGCATGTGAATCACTGGTTTGAAGGGATCTGGAGGAGCAGGGGGAAGGTGTGACTGCCCATGCCTTAGTGATGACTGTAAGGGTTGCTTGATGGGATATTGTTGTGGAATATCAGTTTAAGATGTGTTTCATTTATGCTGTAGAACATTTGTTTAATGATGCGAAGATGTGTTGCATTCTTTTATGTTGCATTTGTTTAACTCTGTTAAGCTGTGCTACATTGCCTGTCTAAGCCACCTGATTGGTTTAATAAAGATCTGAACAGCCAATAGTTAGGCAGGAGAAAAAGATAGGCAGGGCTGCCAGGCAGAGAAAATAAATAGGAAGAGAAATCTAGGCTTGAGAAAGGAGAGATAGAAAGAGGAATGGGAAAGGGGGAAGAGGAGGACACCAGGGGCCAGGTACTCAGCTAGCCATGGAGTAAGAAGGAAGGGAAGACATACAGAATAAAGAAAGGTAAGGCCAGAGACAAAAATGTAAAAGAAGAGAAAGGGGATAATTTTAAGTTAGAAAAGCTGGCTAGAAACAAGGCACGCTAATGCTGTGCATTCATAATAATAAGTTTCCAGGTATTTATTTGAGCTGGGTGGTGAGCCCCTAGAGAGTTTTAAAAAGATAGAAAGAGAACCAGCTATAGGATGTGTTAGAATTGCATTCTCTAGAGATCACCTCACGCAGCAGACAGTCCTTTTATCTTTTAGCATAGGGGTCTCCAAGGCTACCTGGAGATGGAAGGGAGAGGATGCTGATGGGACAGAGCTCTCAGATGCTGCTTCCAGCACACGCCTACATTTGCCTGGAGATGCTACTCTTTGCTCAGAATCTTTACTTCTTTAAACAGCTGTGCTAGAACAGGAGAGGCCCAGAGTCACTCTCACAACCCTTGTTTGTCACATAGAAAAATGGTTAATAAAATAAGAGACCACATTAAATGACCATTTAGTCCCCCTGGTTCTGAGCTTTCAGATTGTTCCTCTGCATTCCACTTTTATACTTATTTAACCAAGACCACTCAGAGATAGACTCTATTTCTTGGGAACCTCTTCAGGGTGTGTCTGGGGGACTTGACCATAGATGAGTCTGATACCAGTAGTCTTGAGGTCAGACTTTGAGAACCAACAAACTCAAGGCTTTTGTGTAGGGACAAACCTTTCAATGGATTGGATGAAATCATGTCAGTATTCATTATTGAACATTTTGGTTTTGAAATAAAAGTTTTAAAAGATGAAATGATGAATGCAGGGAGGGATGGCAGCTACTACATTATGGCTAAGACACAAATTTTATGTTCTTACCTCCCCCAAACACTCCTTCTTAAATAGAGGCTTATGAGTTAGGGTTAGGGTTAGACATTTTTGAGAAACTATAGAAAAGTGATGTTTTACAAATAATCTCATTTAGTCTGAGATTCTGCTCTTCTAAATGTTTTAAGTATTATACTTTCCCTGGGCTATAATAGTAATTGTATGTAGTAGTGTAGTTAAAGGCATTTAATAAAGAACAGTGGACTTCATGGAAAGATAGTGATTTGCAGATAGTGAACGCCTGCAGTCCATACCTTTATCTCATCACCCTGGTCCCTGAAGGAGTTCTAGAGGACCTTGCGGTGATGGAAAGTATATACACACAGACAGATGTGAGACTGAGATGCTGTTCATATCTCCTTCATTAATTTGCTTCTTAACTTTTGGTGAATCATTTCATTTCTCTGAGTATGCATGATCATTTATGATTTTGTGTGCTTAAGGGAAAATTTTTATATTTTGAAATACAGAGATCATTAAAATGGATTAGAGGTGATTTTCCCTCATTAGGAGTATTTCATCAGCTCTGCCATATTTGTGTGAAATGACTAATGTAATTTTTTTTTATTAAACCCAGTATACAAAAAGCTTATTAAGCCAATACTGGCTTACCGAAAGTGATATTTTATTTAAGGCAATTTCTATTCCCTAGTAATCTAGATTTCTGTGTTTTAGTCATAAAATTATTGATTTATATGAATAGTATTATTATAAGGCTCATTTTTCCCATCTCCTCTTTTTTTCTTTTGTAGTTTTGCCTTATGTTTCAAGAACTGTCTATGACAGAGGTATGTTTGCCTATATCAGACTCTGACCTCTTGGGAAGGAAGGCCATCTTCTTGCCCACAGTGGACTCCCACGATCTTGCCCATAAATTCATGATCATGTACTTAGAATTTGTGTAAATTCTTAATGCTGTACCAATCAGTCCAGGGCTGTCTTTTGTATACTCAAATGCCCTGTCGGCTTTAAAACTCAAGATTTGTGTAGCCGCACTCCTAACTTACAGTGTTTGTGTTTTCACTTGTTTCACTCAGCCTGCTGTCTGTGAGCCCTGAGCCAAGTACAGAAGACACAATTCATATTCCAGGAACTCTGTAGTTATCCCTAAAACAAGTTATTATGGTATGATATAATAAAGATGTGAGGATATGTGTATCTTCCACTAAACTTTACATCCAGGCTTTCTTTTACATTCCAACTAAGCAAGGAGATATGGCTGTGTGGATCTCAGGAATACATGAGTACTTAGCAGGAAAACATCCATTGAGTGGAAGTTGTATCAGCTGGAGGGAGATTTATTCTAAAATTATTTTTTTGATTTGTGTCTTTTATAATGTGCTTAAAAAGGAAATTTAATTGGTCTCTTAATGGGGGGGCGCCTGTTTCTAGACACAAAGGATTACTGTATCTCATACAAGAGTCCAGGCCAGAGTCAAGCTCCTTTTGCATGTTGACACAGTCACGGTGGCTGTAACATTGCTCTCTGGATTTTGTGTGGAAACTGGCTATGACCTCTTATACCCATCTCTATGGAAATGACGGTTGTGTTTCTAGCAAAATGTCCAGACATCATTACTACATTGCTAGAAGTTCCTCCTCAGGTTTCCCTCCCACTCACCCTTCTTCCCTTCAGTTAGGCTTGGGGAGCTCTCCTTTGGGTGTAGCAGAAGATGCATTAACACACCGCCACACTGGTCTTTTCTATATTTGTGTGGGTGAGCTGGTGGGCATCAAGCAGCACGGAAAGGATCCAAAGTCCCGAGTGGCTGGGTTCCTCTCCTCTGGACTCCTAAGTTATTAATGGCGGTGTATGTTTCACATTTGATGACATAGGAGTGAGTTTTGGTGTGATTCTTTGAGGACAGAAAGTCTCCCATAAAAACATCAACACAATGGTGTCTGTGTAGTTTAGCCTGAGTGTGTGTGGGAGAGGATGAGTGCGTGAGTCTTCTGATGGAGACCCTTGTTGCTCTGTCTTCCCACTCAGGGTGATTTCAGATATTTAAATCTAGACAGTTAACTTTGCCCTACAGTGAGGTATTTGATATCGGAACTTTGCACCTAAAATTTATACTTATACTTCTCATTGTTGCTAATCACTGTCTTTGCTTATTTGGCCCCAGGAACAAGTGCCTATGAAAACTGAGTCTGTTCCACCTCTCCTGGCTGTTCTAGAAGGCAAAGGTCTTCACTCCACAGCTCATGCTGTTTGGTGGTACATCTAAAGGGGGCCAGAGGATGCAGCAGCAGTCCCTTTAGATACTGCATCCCTCCTGAGCCTTGGTTCACCATAGCCAAGTGTTTGGCTCTTAGTATCTTAGGAACAAGGACACAAGTGCTTGGGTCAGGCTTGAGTTTCAATTTATCACTATCATCAACATGGCCTTGGACAAACTACTTCTTCCATCCATTGAAATGATAATATCTGCCTACCAAGCTGGTTGCAGAAATTAAATAAGGCATCTAATAAATAGTAGTTTCTCCTCCTCTTCCTCTGTTGGAGGGACAGGGATTCATTTCTTCTTTGGTCTGATTAGTAGATATTGTGTTTCAATTCTCTGCAGTAGTATTACATATTTGAAAGCACAAAAGATCTCTTTTGAATTTGAAAAGATAATGGTAGAATCTTCAGCAGATAATAAAGTGAGAATCCTCTTCTGTGCAGGGAAGAAAATCACATTAGCTTTAGTTTTCTTGATTGTGGTTCATGATAGAACACAGATGTCTTTTAATATATCTGTGGGACGGATTAAAGCAGGTTAGAAATTTTTGGCTTGATTCTTTCTGGGCATATGCGATTTATCCTGGTAAACATGGAATTCTGCCATGTTATATGTGTGTACCCTTCACCTTCCCACAGGACCCATTTCTGTCACTGGCCTGAGATGCTGTGACAAGTCCTTTAGCAGCCCTGATTTTTATCATCCTGCATTCTTATCCAGGCAAATGTTTCTGAATATGAAGTCTCCAGCATGCCTGACTTTATCAGCTATCTTAGTTCATCATTTTTTTACATCCTGGTTATCCAATGAGGAAAAAGAGTTAACAGGAGATGGTTTCAGAAGTGATGATCAGTGCAGGCAATGGTTGATTGTAGTGGGATTGTGTTCTGTTCCATTGTAAATAATTGTCTCACCTACTGGTTTAATAAAAAAGCTGATTGGATGAAGGCAGACAGGAAGTATGGGCTGCCAGACTGAGAAAATAGGAAAGGGAAGAGCAGAGCAGAGAGGCCAGAGAGGCCAGCAGAGAAGCCAGCTGGTACACAGGACAACTATGCTGCTCTGAGAAAATGTACTGAGCCACATGGCTGAACAAGAGAACAATCATGGGTTAGTTTAAGAGCAAAGAGTTAGCAAGTTATATGCCTGGGTTCTTGGTCAATTAGCATAAAATTAATACAAGCGTCTGTGTGTTTCTGTGGGGTAGCAGGTCAAAACCTCAGGGCTAGGCTGGAGAGGCTGGGTCAGAAACCTCTTACTACAGTTAATGGTCAGGCTTTGTGTGCTATGTGGTTACTGTGCTTCACAAGCATGGATCTGCTTCATCCCCCGCCCTAAGATGCCCATCCCAACTTCTCCTGTTCAGTGCTGGCATTGATGCATTCTGAAGCCCAGCACTTTTGCCACTTTTTATGACCCTTAACTATTTCACTGTGTCTTTTATCTCACTGTCCCCTTCTCTTCAAATCCATAAATAGTCTCTTTTATTTGACCAGTGGCCACCTTACACAACCAGTGTACCTCCTGTAATGATAGTTCTATGTGTGGGTTTATATGCTGTCCCCCTTTCTACATACAGTGTCTGAGAAGAGAAGCAACGTTTTTCTACATTCCAGATCCCACCCAGCTATTAGGGACATTAGAGTATTTTAAGAAATTCAAATGAAACATATTCACAAAATTGTGCAAAATAGCTTGTCCCTTTTCTGGTGAGTTTAGAAAATTTAAACACAGAGCGTGTGTGTGTGTGTGTGTGTGTGTGTGTGTGTGTGTGTGTGTGTGTGTAGGGGGCATGAATATTATACTAACCATGAAAAGGTTCTAGTGAGACTTGCTGAGGAAGGCCTCTAGAGCCTTCTTTGGATGCACTGTGAAGGAATGAAAAATGGAATTATCCATGGCCCTTTGATGTGAAGGAAGCTAGAGCAGCAAGCAGGAAGCTCTGTCACATTGTGAAATTGTGGTACATTTGTTTATTCAGAAACTTAGTAAACACCCTTAAAAGCATTTACTGTACGTTAAGCAGCTAGTGGGTTCTGGGAACATTAGATGAATGAGATCCAGGGCTCTTGGGCAAGCTTTTACCACAGTGGGGAGCCAGGCTCATTAGTAGATGTTTAAAAAGCAATGTAGATGTTCAGGGATGAGGGAGACATTATACATATCCCCAGGGCTCAGAGGGACAGTGCATAAATAAGAGGTCTAGCTCCAGATCCTTAGTCTGCCTCAAGAGTAAAAGAGCAGATACAGACTGTAAGAAAACAAGGCCATAGAATATGAGCTGGAGTCTGCCAAGACGCTATGCCATCCAAGATTCATCACGGGGGACAAAAAGTTCCATGGGCTTTCTGGCCCTCAGTTCTGCTCCCTTTTGCTGCCAACTACCTCTTCTACCTAAGGCTTGTTCCAGTAATCTGCCCTGGATCTGCAACCTGGAACTCAGTCTTAGGAACCAAGTACTTTTCTGCCTAGAGTGGGTGGAGACTAAGATGAACCTTTTACTTAGGTCCTGGAGATGTCAAGGGATTTCATTTGTGTGGAAACAAAAGGACAGAGAGCAGTCTCATTGACCAGTCAGACTGTAAAAGTATGTTAGCATTTGGTGCTTAGGCTTCACAATAGGCTTATATTAGTAAGCAGATGAAGTGTTTTAGATGAGCATGCCACTAAGAGTTAGAATTCAGAGTGTTGGCTGCGGGCAGTGTGATATCACTAAGCTGAATTTATTCTGTGGCAGTTGTCTGAGCATGAGCAAATATGTATCTCAGATGCCATAACCGTGTACCATGGATGGAATCTTACCCAAAAGATTTTTTACTAAAAGAGATGAGATGGCAATGTATACACTTGGAACTAGCACCCTGAGATATTTCGCTGTTGTTCACTACTCCATGTTCTCTTGAGACTCTCAAACTTTTTGGAAAAAAATAAAATTTGCTAGGGATTTTTGATGTGAATAGGGGAATGCTTTGTCATGGATCCCAAGAACACTCCTTTCAATGTTATATTTAATAAAAATGCTAAAACTAACAGAGTTTCTACTTGTTTATATTTTTTATAATTTATTTTTAAATTATCTAGCATTGATCCTGAGAAATATGTACATTACATGTGAATTACTTTAATTCAAAATGTTTAGCTGGTGCTTGAAGGATTCATAAACTAGTTGCTATAAATTGTACAATTATCATTATATCTGATTAACAACGACATTGGTTTTTTTTTACAATGTTAAAATGAATAAGGTTTGATTTTGTACACTCTGCACTCTTACATGAGTAATTACTTAAGAATGTAGAAAAAACAAATTTTAAAATCTGGCCACCTTTCGAATAACTATGGATTTATGATTCTAGAACATTTTACATGAAAGATGGCTACCCCATAATAACTGTGAACAAACACCTATTTATTATTGAAAGCACTCCCTCTCCAGATACTAAAAGCAATGATAGAAAATTCAATGACTTTTAATGGACTTGATCATGCAGCAGGCCCTGTATTATCCTGTTGATGGATGTTGGGGTATGGGGGGCCATTCAGAACAAGATGATGAGAAAGAATACCTATATGTCTCAACTACCAAAAGGTACCTAATTTCAGTGAATCAACATTGTTTATATTAATACTCACAGCATAACCACTGGGAATGACTGAATGAAATGGAAGGACTGGAAGGGCTTCCATGAGAGGAAAAGGTGTTAGTGTGTTTGGTGTGCTCTTTATATTGAACAGTGAATTTCTCAGATGAATTCTATTTGGAGGATGCTTCATCATCTCTGATTGTACATATTCCCTAACTTAAGGTATTGTCAGATCTTCTTTGAAGGACAAAGTAGGCATCTTGTCTACATTGGGTGCAGTAGGCATTGTATCTGCTTTCCTTCTACGTAGTGGCTTAGGTCCAACAAACATTTAGTTCTCATAGTTTTAGAGACCACACAGTCCTCTCTTGTGTCACCCTCAGAGTCAGCAGGTCTTGGGAACCCCCTTTTCTTATTTCTAGTTCTGACTTTACAAGATAGGAAGGAGAAGAGATTGTTTGAAGTCTCTTCTAAAGACACTTGTTTCATTCTCCACCCCAATGCTCACCTTCTAATTTTATTGCCTTGAAGGCTGAGTCTTTACCATAAGAACTCAGTGAGTAGAAGGGGCACTCTTAGACCACAGCAGCAAAAGACAAGTGACTCAGACCATAAATTTACTTTAATCCAAAACACAACTATTAATCTCAAAATATTTTACATTAATATAATTTTAGTTTATTAATACAAATTTAAAATCATTTTGTTGTACTATATATTTATATTCTTATTTAAAATATAACATTTAACTTATTTAATTATATGAAATATAATTAAAAATACAAATTAAAAGTCACCTATAATCAAACTTATAATCATGTTAGTTAAAATTTTTAAATATGCAAAAATAATTTCAATTAGATAAATAATCTTCAGACACTCACCTACAAAATACGACATTGAAAATATTTTAAAACTTAAACTTTTCTAGACAGTAAAATATTTTTTAATTTTACTGAGCACAATAGACTAGATATTATAACTATAATTTTTGCATGGTGTCTGTTTTGTTATATGTAATTTTGCTATGTTGAAATTAAAACCTTTTTGATTACACAGAAAAGGGGAAGTGACGTGGAATGTCTTTCTGTATGCTGTTAATAAAGGAACTATCTTGGCCTATGACAGACACCTTAGAAAAATGCAGGGAAATGAGAGCATAGATAGAGGAAAGAGAGTGGAGTCAAAGGAGACTCGATCCAGCCACCCAAGAATCAGCATGTAAAAATAACACAGGTAAACTACGGGCCACATGGCAAGACAGATTTATAAAAATGGGTTAAATTAAGATGCAAGAGCTAGCTAGCAATGTGCCTGAGCCATAGGCCAAGCAAAATAAAATTAATATAAGCCTCTGTATGTGTCTGTGGGACTGCGGATCTGTGAGTTTAGATCATGGGCCGGACAGGCCAAACGCCTTATTATTATAAACCAGGGTCAGTTATACCTGTGACCTTGATGACCCAGACAAAGGACACTTACTGCTGAGCTTCTTCTACTCAAAGGCCTTAATTGGGGACTGACTGTGTGAGATACAGGCTTCACTGAACTTTATTCAGAACAGATTTTAGAGGCCTGAAAACTTTAAACTGCATATTTCCAGTGACCAAACCAAAAACCTTTAAACATATTCGCAGCCATGAAATGCGCTTCTGAGATACAGCACAGTCCATGTTGTCTAGTGCACATCTGGGCTCCTTGCTGGCAATCTGAGTTCTCCATCTCGGCATTAGCATAATGAGTTCAGCTTGTTTTCATCCGAGGGTGCTGTTGAAGAGGAAAGATTAATACAGTGTGTTTCAGCTAGCTCCAAATTCTGTTTTGTATTTTTCTGATACAGATTCTTTGATGTGAGGGCAAACTCTAAATCTCTTTTAAAAGAAGAAAAATGCCCCTGAGACTGTGTAACATGCATACAATCTTAAGAATGCAGGAGATTGAACAAAAAGAGGAGCTAACGGTCTGTGTCTGTGGCTGGCAGCATTGTTAGTGGAATTTAATTACAACTCAGCTGGCTTTTTGCTCGTGAGAAAATTTTCACTAAGACTGAAGAATATTTTGCAGCTATACTATGTAATTCACTAGGCCACAGAGAACACAAACTAGATAAACACCTACCTAGTGCACTAACTAGAATTTCTAAGAGCAAGAGACATGGAAGCAAAAACTAGCTCTTTTGTCATTTTCGTATACTTTTCTGGGTGGTGGAATTTAGCCTCTCCAGGTAGCATCTTCCAGTGGCCATTACAATGAAGAAAGCATGAGCTTCACTTAGCCAGAACTGAAAAGTATTTCTTCTGCCACTGAGAGAAAAGGAGACGGAATCCGTAGGCCAACCTTCCCTTCCCCAATATTTGCACATTTATAGCTCCAAGGCAAATGATCTCTAGGTACACATTCCCTCAAATACAGCAGATGTACACATGAAATCCTGTGGGAAGCACATGTTCATAGACCCCATAGAAGGAGTCCTTCTAACATTCATTATAGTCACACAGGCATTGTATCTGAAATTAGATGGATATCCAGCTGTTAACAATGGCTTTGACTTTCCACCTATATACCATACTATCAGAGGTGTTTAGAAACCTTTAGTGAATTCTGCTATGAAGGGAATCCCTGTTTTTTTTTAAAAATGTCGTATTTATGTGGCTTCCCACAAACTTTTTTGTTCATTGCTAGACATGTAGAGAAGAAAATAAATAAGGCTCAGTATCTAGCCAAAGGAGAGGCTTCTGCCTCATCTTTCACTTTGAAGGGAGGTGTTGAGATCTTGCCTGGGAGGGAGAATTTGTCTCATGAAGAAAAGGAAGCCCAGCTCGGTAAAACATGGATAACATGTGCTCCCGTGAATTGAATTCTCAGTACTTTTTGCTCCAGTCTGGAGGACTAGCCTATGGAGTGCTGCCATGCAGACTCGCAGCCACAGAACTGAGAAGGCATTTAGAACCATCTCTTAGCTTCTCTGTGATTATATATGTGGGTATTATAATGTGGGTGAGGTGGTGAGAATTTAATCAAGGGACATGACATAGCATGTAATGAAAACCTGTATAATCATTTATCTTGTTCATAAGATACTCAAAAATAATGAGTAAAGAAATCATAGAAATGTTGTTCAGGAAAAGCTGGCTAAACATTCAGTTCAACAATAGAAGAGCCAGTAGTTCTCTAATTCTGTGAAGAAGACTGCAGATTCTTGGCCCCACCCTCAGATATAATTCTTAGGTCTTGACTGGGATCTAGGAATATGAATTGTTCAAAAACCACCCATAATGCTACGTTACCATGTGGACTGTTTCAGAATAAGATGAGAACTTCCTGGAGCCTTTACCCATTGGGGGCTTGCAGAGCTGCTGGACACACAAAATCTGTGGGGTTTTTTTTCTCATCTTTTCTTTGGCCATGAGACCTCGAGAATGTCAAGAAGAAAATTGTAAATGTGAAACAAATATGTATAGGAAGAAATGCCAGTGAGGTAATCACTGTTGTGTGGTCTCATTATTAAAATTAAAAGTGCTTCAAGCTAAAGTCTCATACAGAGAAGCCAGATTAATCATAGTGACATGGCTACCTCATGAAGGAGTTTCATGTGTTTCACGTCGGCCCTACAGCTTTCCTGGAAACTACCTGTTTCATGAGTCCAACTAGCTCTAACTAATGTTCCTGTGTAGTAGCACGATTTGGGGTTGTTAAAAAAGAAGACTGAGCCAAATGTTGGGGGAAGGCTGAAATATAAGAGAGAGAAAGCACCACAGTCAGTTCTCATCAAGCTGTCTTTGCAATTTTCTCAGCCTCACTCTTGGTCACTTCTGCCAGTCCTTCTGGCTGCCTGGTTTCTACAGCCCTTATATACCCTATCCCATCCAGATTAGGATTAAAGGTGTATAGCCTTGAACTCACAGAAACAGAAGAAGTTCTGTGTCTGGAGTTATGGGATAAAGGATGTTGGTCACCACTCCCGCCTTTCCCTGTGCTGGGATTAAAGTGTGTGTGATTGACTCTCAGCTGTTTATCCTTGTATTCAAGGATCAAGGATTTCCTGAGTTGTCTGCCTAGGATTTGACCGTGTGGTTTCTCTGATATCCCAGGATTTATTAAGTATTTAACATATATCTGCATTCCTGTTCTTTCTGTGCATGGACATTCCTCCTTTTATGACAAGCAATGAAAGTGTTAGACATTTGTTTTGAGAAGTTTGTATAAATTTAGCCCTAAATGGAATTGGCAATAGGTTTTCTTATATCAGCTTAAACAACTAAGCGTTTGAGAGATAATTAGAAGAGGTTGGATTCTGGCTAAGGACCAGAATCCAGAACATGCCTGTGGAAGGCCAGGAGGAGTTCTGGCTGGCTGACATGACCGTGAATGGCCCAGAGGAGAGCTGACAGACCCACAGCTAAGCAGCTGCATCATTTCTAATCTCTTCAGATGTATGTCTGGCCCCAGGTGCCCAGGTGAAGCATGAGGGAAGAGTAGATTTATCAGGAGGGAAGGAAGTATAGGACACATTTCAAACTTTATTTAGATAAAAATATATTTACCGCTAGATCTAAACATTGAAATTATTCTTTCTTGAACGCTAGTTGCTCCTGATATAAGAATTTAGTCGCTGCCTTGAGGGATTTATTATGAAAGAGATAGATATTTAGGGCTAAAAATGAAAATAGCTCTCTCTCAATTGGAAATTTAAGATCTATAACACTGGTTTGAGTTGTATCTTATTCTACTCCAGTTTTAATAGAACCCCATAGGACAAAGAACCAAAGTCTAAAATTGCCTGTGTCTCTGGAGATGAACATGAAGTCGATACTAGAGCTCTACCCGACTCACAAAGATAAATGCTAATTATGGCTGCTTCTGTAACTGACTGATAAAAGAAACAGATGTCCTTATGTATGTAAATACAAAGGTAAACAGTCATATGTGAGTGCTTGTAAGTTCATCATTAGTATATTCATTTCATGATGTTGTCTTTGACAGTGTTTGTTTCTGCAGTTAATAAAACCTTAGTTTCCAAAGATTTTTAAACCTTAAATCACCTTTCAAGCTGTTAATAGCCAATAATTAATGGTTTCTTAAAAATTAGTGCATTTTTTGTTTTAATTTATTGGTTTTAAGTACTCATCATTTTTTCATCATTTGCCCCATTTCTATTTCCCTTTGGTGTTATTTGCCCCATTATAAATAATTTCATAAAGAAAACAATAAACTACCATGCAGATGTGTTTACAACATTGACCCATGATTTTCAAAGCTCTGCAAAAATCTCCAGGTAGAGTAGAAGGACAATTGCTCCGCTGTAGATGACTCACTTGATTTCAGGGGAGGTCAGGATTAAGAATAATAGAATAGTACTCACATGGTTTATTACCCCTTCAGAATGTGTGGTTAGTTACCCTCTCCAGAAAATCAAAACTACAAATGGTAGAGACTGTCCTCAGGTGTATCTATCTCCAGTGTGGGTGTTTACCCTATCTGCATGTTCTCTCTACAAGCTATCCATTTCTGAGTCTTTTTTCATGTCTCATTCTTACTTGTCCTGGTTACAAACCAGGACAACTGTTGTGTTCCTTGTGGTCTTCGACTCTTCATTTTTTCCTGACCCCCTAGTATTTATTCTTAAAATCTCTAGATAAATGTTCTTTTGGAACCCTTTGTGAGCCTTCCCAAAGCTCTGCTGAGTGAAGCATGCTCTTCTCCCTTATAGCAGCACTGGACCCTAAATCCCAGCCAGGCAACTCCATATTCTGTCTCTCTCTCTCTCTCTCTCTCTCTCTCTCTCTCTCTCTCTCTCTTTCTCTCTCTCTCTCTGTGCTGTGTGTGTGGTCTTTCTGTTCTATCTTTCTCTCAGAATACTCAGCCCAGTGTTTGAAACACTTAGGGTACTTGAATAAGGCTTTTTGAAAGCTGAATAAATACAAAAATATATGTTCATGAAGAGGACAGATGCTGACCTCATGAAGCAGTTTAGCCAGGATTATTACTCAGCCAATTATACTTGTTGTATTTCCAAAAGTAAATAAAAGTTTATTGACTGGTTTATTAATGATCATGCAAACATGCAAAGAGATAACACAGAAATACAAAAGTCAAAGCATCAAAGCTAATGAGATCAAAGTTACACTCTTGGACACAAATGAAAAATAGTGACAAGTCAACAATAGCAACAAAAATAACCTTCTTCTGAAGGGACCATACCATAACAATTTCAGGCCTTCACACTGGATCATCTGTAAGCTTCTGTGGATGCATTACTAACATAGAATTTCATTGAAAATGGCTTGCTTACTGTGTTATCCATTAGATATTGTCAGAATAATGCTGGCAAGATTTTCCATCAACTGTATGCTCATTGACATCTTTCCAAAATATTATAGTACTCCAGCAGCCTGTATGACATTTCCATATTGGTGGGGGGTTTTAATTGCATTTTTTCACTCATCACTTGAGTGCTTCTTGTCAACTTTTGTTCTCTGCATGGGCTGGGCTTGAATTCTGGATGCAAATATTACAAAATGGGGCCAGGAAGATGACTCAGAGGTAAAGTGTCTGCAGCCAGGAAGACCAGAGCTCAATCCCTTCCACCTAAAGGGCAGAAAGAGACAACTGGTGCCTATGAGTCATCCTCTCTATAATTTCCACAAACACTGCATGTGTACCTGCTCCCCAGTACATCAAAAGGTCACTTCATTGTTTTGAAAAGAAAATAAGTATAAAGATTGGTAGGAGAAGTATGTTGGATGATAGAAGTACCCAGTCCATATCGAGGAAGATGGGAGAGAATTAACATGATGTGACTCTGGGAGGACTGCCATGTGAACAGCCTCTGAGGAGCTGCTTAGGGATAGGAGAGCTCAATCTGATCTTATAAAAACACTAATACAAACTATAATATGGCTGTAATTTAGTAAATAGGCATATCATGCAATAGATGTAAATTGTGCACATAGAAATATACACATCATGTTATGCATTCAGTTATATGGGTATATTACACATGCATGAGCTACTGTAGGTGAGTTCCGTAATACATTGATGCTGCACTAGGGAATTGGACTGATGGCCTATGGAAGGAAATATCGGTGCTGTCCTTCTCAATCTCCTAAAGTGAACCTCGAAGATGATTCTGTAACAGTAGCTGCTATTGACGGTGTTTCCCTTACAAGGAGGTGGGATGATGCAGCCCATTGGTCCAGCATTTCCCAGAGCAAACACTGAATCAGACTCAGTGAACTGGTGTATTGCCCTATGTCTTAGTTTGGGAATTTTAGAATTTCTTGGCAAGCTACCATTCCCAAGGAGAACTCCCTGACCTAATTTAGCAAGTTCTAAATGAAGCATCTTGCTTACAGCCTGAGGAATGGGGTTCAGATGAGGCAGGCTCTTTTCTTTCAGCTTTTTCCTTTTAAAGTTCCAGAGAAGTTCAGGTCAATGTGATTCACTTACGATGAACTCAACTGATTATTTAGAATTCAGTGCTCATGGATGAAAGACATGGTGCAAACACAAAGGCACAAGCTCTGTCACATCAATCCACAAACCATCCTCTTCTGAATGAAATTACTATCCAAAACCACACCCGCTCTCAGCTCGAAGAACGGGCCTAAAGCTGTTCTCAATTAAAAGAAAAAAATTGTTTTCCAGTTCAAGAAGCTTCCCATATCCAAGTAACTTTGAAAGGGCTTCTTAAAAGAGAAAACACATTTACCAGTGTGCTGTGAAAAACAGGCAGAGAATGAATGGGGACCCTGAGGCTGTTTCTGTGATTAAATGCTTCCACTCATATCCTTATTTTATCCAAACACATCCTTTATTGATCAGACATTCCACTGGCCTCTTTAAGGGGCCAAATGTGAAAGAGAATAAGTACATGAAGGTGAAAACCCCACAAACTCTAGAATATAAAATAAGCCTTACATTTGCACAGTACCAGTTGCAAACGTTCAGTGTGGACATTGCTGGATTTCTTTGCATTTTCTTCTATGCATATGACAATAGGCACAGTAGCAGCAACCCTATGGGCATAGTCAGTACTTTTATTATGCCAGGCCTGTTTTCAGTGGCTTACATAAGAGCATCCCCTTATTCTTACAACAGTCTAGTGAGTTGGCCATTGTTACCACCTCTTAATTATCAGATAGCAAAGCACAAAGAAATTAAACAATATTACGTTTACCTGGTAAATCAGTTGTAGGGATGGGCTGAACCAAGGCACTTCATGCTCTGAACAATTCCAGGGTTTCACATCTCATCTGGAAGTGAATGTGATTTAAGACCCAATGTTTGGGTTGAAATGGTCTGTCAAAGTTCTTAGATACTAACCCCAACAGGAATGCAGAAGAACAAAGCGCACTCCAAGGTCAGAAGGCTTTAGATGTACAAAGGGCTTTCTTCTGGACAATAAAATTAGGAAGTTGTTTTTTTTTTTTTTTTTTTTTTTTAATGACAGGATCTTAATGAATGTCAGTCTTCTCGACTTTCTGTTTGAGCAGTAAAGGATTCAGGATCTAATTCTCCTGGCACTTCTAATTTGTAAAACGAATTGCATGGTATCTGTAATGCCAGTAGTAGCTCTCACTCTATGTGAGTGCAAGATGGAGAGGGAGGTAAAGTCCTGTTTTTTCCCAATCCTGGAAAGCATGCAAAAGATCCCATGGGATGGCAGTGGATGCTGTTAGCTCTGATTTCAACCTTGACAAGACAACCTGGCAACATTAAGAGGTTATCGACTCTTCCTTCCATTTATTATTCTCTTGTGAAGCTGGTTTGGTGATGTCCTTCTCCTAGTGAGGTCTGCCTGGGCTCAGATACACCCTTTGAATGATGACTTCCAATGGAGGGCTGAAGTCACCACTACCGATAGAACTTTCTGAGGCCTAGTTTTTGCAGAACAAAACAAAACACCCACAAAAAAAGTATTAAGTACATAGTTATAGACCTGCTTGGATATGAAAACATGTTCCGCAGACTTCTAAGCTGCTACTGAATTCTAATTAAGGAAAGAACAGAGTGTTAAAGAAGCCTAGACATTTTCCCCTTTCTTTAAGACAAGCAAGTGTCTTTGAAGCCCCTGCAGGATGTAGAATATTGAATTTTTTATATTTTCCCATATCAAATGACACTGGGGAAACTTGTCATTTAAACTGTTCAAACACACAGCAAAGGCAGGTAGAAAGTGATTGAGAATGCCATCCAAAGGCTCTACAATTCTTTGTATTATGACTTGTGTTTCTTTTTAGAAGTTTTCCACTTCGCTTGTATTTTCCAACCGTCTGGATTGTATATTAGTAAACAACAACCCCAGAAAGTCTAGTTTATGCTATAACAGCTGGAGTGACTGGCCCATAGTAACGCAGCTTGATGTAACATAATTCCGTGGCACCCTGCTCTCCCTAATGTCATTTCAACTACATCATGTTCAGTGGTAAGGTGGTGGACATTCGTGTTGAAAACTGGGGTGTGACTCATCCTGGTGATTTTTCATCTGGTTCATTGGAATCACAGGAAGTGACTTGTAGACTTGGGCTATTTCAGTCTGGCCCAATTGTCGGCAGTCTTCCCATCCTGTATTAATAAGCAAAGAGATTCATGGTAGGTGCTGTCATACTTTAGGACAGTATTACTCACTTCCTAGAGTTTTTACAAGTATCTTCCATTTCTTTATCCTAAATAATAATTTTGAAGAAGACCTTCTCTTTCCTAAAGTGTTGCTGCAACACTTGTATAGCAGGGCAAAATGTATAGATACCTCTATGTCAGGTTTAATATATTTCTATTTTTTTGAACTACCAGCAGGATGTTCATGTAAATGCTGTATGTAAATGCTGAGGGTTACATTATGAAGCAGGAATCTAGTTGGAAGATTTCCTGGTGTAGTTATGTTCATATGAATAAATATTTTGTATCTATATCAGCAGCATGTGTGGAAATACTTTTAGAAATTAAAAAGAGGACTTACAATAAAAACTCTCACCTCCAGATTTATTTTCCCAGAGAAAAACCTATTATTATTTTCATTCTTTCTGTATTTTCATTTTTGTTAACCACTTATAGATTTCAGAATACTGGTAGCATTCGCTCATCACATAAATGTATCTATACATATACATGTATGTGAGATTATAATCTCTTGCTTTATGAAGCATCTGTTAATTTCATACATGGGTAGGTAAGGATCTAATGTCTTTGCAATATAGTGTGACTTGTAGTTCTTTCTAATTATCTCTGTACCTTCACATAATAGACATTGCTGTAGTTTCCATCTGGAATGTTTCTCAGACCCACCCTCTCCTTTCAGTATCTTCCAGTTTAACTTGACATCCCAAATATAACATAATTTATATTATATTTTTATCTTTATATGGAGATTTAATGTTCTATCTATGGGTATATTCTAAAGATTAAATTATAAATAAATAAATTACTACTGTGTTGTCCTAGCGCACCATGCCTTTTATCATTGTGGGACAATCTTTCTCTCTTGCAAATTATTTTTTAACTTTTACTGATGAACAGGCTGTCCATGTCTCCTGTTCTCACTCCTGTTTTCATGGACTACATACTTTAGCCTGTGTGTCCATGAACTTAAGTCTTTCTGTTGAGGTTATAGTTAGATTGTGCTTGTGTATGCTCAGCTTCTCCATATTTTATTGAAGAATCAAATCCATTGATGTTTAAAGTAATAATTGTTATTATTTATTGCAATTTTGCCATTTCATCTTGTATAATAGTCCTTTCTTGCTCGTTTGCTACCTTCCTTTGTTGACTTTTCTATTTTGATACACTTCAGTCTTCTGTACTTTCTTCTCTCTGTGATTAAACTGCTGAAAATTATTTTCATTTTCAACCACATATAAAAAACTATGCTTTTACTAGGCACATATGCTTTTTTATTAATGTCTAAGTTTACTTCTTATATTGGGCATTCACTGACAAATTCTTGTGTTTACTCTTAATTCTTTAACTTTGCACAGTAGTATTGTTAATGATCATGTGCCACCATTCCAGTCTCTGTTATTCCTTACTCAGCTGTACTTGTGTTTGCCAGTAAAATGGAGCTTTCATATTCTTTCATGTTACAATTTTCTATCCTTCAAGATCTCCCTTTTCAATTCTTTGTAAGGGAGGTCTGGTGTTGACAAATCCCTTCTTTATATTTGCCTTGATATGTTTTTCTCATTTAATTCTAAAGGGTTTTTCAAGAATGGTATTTCTTGGTGATAGCTTTTGTTTTTATTTTTAAAATTACATTGAATCTATCATCTTATTTGTTTCTAACCAGCAACGTTGTTGACAGTCTTAAGTTAGTACACTCTTATATAAGTAATGAGTTGATTTTCTCTTTCTTCTTTGAAGATTCGTTGCTTGACTTTTGTCAGTTTAATTACTTTTTATGCTGTGTTTTATGAATATAAATATTCCTTTTAATATCCAAAGTTGGGTGGTTTGCAACCATTTTTAAGCCTTCCATCTCATTTTCTCTATTTTGAGTTTTCCATAATGCACATTAGTTTCCCTGATAATGTCACATTTGAACAACTTAAACTTGTGTCTGCAAATGAATTTATTCTTCTGCTTGATTTAGTTGTTATCAAAGCCCCTACTTAGCTTTAAAAGTTTATTCATTATAATTTAGGTATTGACTCTTACTGTTGTTGAATTTTACTTTTAATTAATTTTGTGCATTTATTGTTTCGGATGTCATTCAGTTCTCTATAGTTCACTCAAGTTTTTGTTTGTTCGTTTGTTTTTGAGATGATTATTTTTAATTTCTTACCTAGAAGGTCTATATCTTCATTTCTTTAGTGCTGGTTGCTGATATTTTATTTCTTTGGTGCTGTGATGGTTTATTATAACTATCAACTTGACACAATCTAAGAATACTCTTGATGTCTGGGTAAGAGGTTTGTCCTGTGAACATACCTATCAGGACTGTTTTGAGATAGGAAGTCCTGCCCACTGTGGGTGGCACCACACTCTAGGCAAGGGATTCTGGATTGTGTAAGAGTGGAGAAAGTGAGCTGTGGACTAGAATGCATGGGTTAATTCATTGTTTATGCTTTTCTCTGTGGTAAACTGTGACCAGTTTCTTTCAAGCTTTTGTACCTGAGACCCCTATTATGACAGCCTAATTTTGAGTTGAATTCTTTTCCCCCTACATTGCTTTTGTCATGGAATTTTATCACAGCCATGGAAATAGAATTAAGACAGACACTTTGTTGCCTGATGTTGGTGCCTGTGCATTTGAAGCTGCAGCCTCGTTGTGGACTAGCTGTTTCCGAGAAACTCTTGGATAATCAGCTCAGCAAGTTGTTCTGGGCTGGCCAGGTGGTATGGTCTGTCTGTTGGTGGGTTGATGGAAATCTATGAAGGGCCTGTGGCCTCTTGGAGTTACACGTGGGAATATTAATCTTCATTTATAAACACTCAGGCACTCTGTGTCTTTTTAGAAATAATTGTGTCTATTACTGCTAATGATACTATGTGTGCCCTGTCATTTTGTACTTATTAAAACTAAGAACTGAACACAATTGAATTACTACAGTCAAATGTTACTCTATTGACATTATTGCTTTTTATCTATAAGTTTTCTGTTCCAAGGTACCACAAGCATCATATTTATTTAATCTTTATCAATATGTGGCAGTTTAATAGGTTAACTTTTACTTTCAGGACTCTGACATGTTTGGATTATAATGAATTTCATAGAATTTCCCACATTCTCATTTGACCCTTGTCACTGTTAGCCTAGGACTCAGGGTCCCCAGGAAGCTTGCTTATGGAAGGAAGTGAAGTTCACTCTTCCATGTCTAAGCAGCACAGGACACATGCTACTCATGTGTGCACTCAGGACTTTGACCTCTTGGTTGAGGTAGCATCTCTGTCTCTCTCGAGCTCTCTCCAGTTTCCAAGTTTGCTTTTCCACACTGTGTTTATTTCAAGCAAGTAACTAAGTCTCATATGTAATCAGGGAAAAGAAGTTAAGGTCTGTCTCCTGGATTAATGATGTTAAAAAAGACTCTTACACTTAAGTTAAAGGTGGTATAGTGAAATACTATAAGGGTGGTTTTCATGTTGTTAAATAGTATTGTTTCTGGTTAAAAGTTTTTCACATTTATTATTCATCATCTGACTTCATTATTGTAGTTACTATAGATTTCTTCCTTCTTTCCTTTCTTCCTTCCTTTCTTTCTTTATTATGTATACAGTGCACAGAAGAGGGTACCAGATCTCACTATAGATGGTTGTGAGTCACAATGTGGTTGCTGGGAATTGAACTCAGGACCTCTGGAAAAACAGTCAGTGCTATTAACCTCTGAGCCATCTCTCCTGCCCACTATAGATTTGTACTTACTATTTTTCCGATTCTTTGTACTTTTAAATTAGACTTATTTTCTGTGTATGAGTCTTTTTCCTGCATGTATATAAGTTCACTGCATGGGCGTCTGGTACCAGAGGAGGCTGGAAGAGTGTACGGGACCTCCAGGAACTAGAGTTGCTGATACTTTTACATTGCCATCTGAGTGTTGGGAACTAAACCCAGGCCCTCAACAGGAACAGCAAGTACTCTTATCTACAGAGCCACATTCCCAACCCCTCCTACATTAAAAAACATTTCTTGAAAGAAGTCACTTGTCCCTTTTCTGCTGTCTTGTCTATCTGTCTGTCCATCCTTCTGTTCATCCATTCACTTATCCATCTACTCATCCATCCATCCATCCATCCATTTATTTCTCTGCCTGTCTGCTTATCTAGTCATTTTCCTGCATGAGTTTAGACTTATTATTTGGTGATATGTTCTTATAGTATTGCCATTTTGAATCTCAAATTGCTTGATTTTGGCCACTGGTAAATCTTTGAGCTTGGCTCATGTGACTTTTGATATATGCTCAACCCTAGTTTTTATTGTTTATATTTTTAACACTTTTATGCTTCCATTCACTGTAAGTTTCCTCAAGCTAATTAATAATTAATTTTGCTAATCCATAATTAATGTTAAACTAACCCACAGAGTAGGCAAATCAATAATCCCATAAATATTTATTGAGTGTTAAAAGACTATGTTTGATGCAATTGAGAACAATGAAGTTTAGGACATAATTTCTTCCTCAAAGATTCTGTTAGACCTTTTTCAAAGATAAAATAAACTAAAGGAAGATAATAAAAAATACATGGTAGAAAAAGATTAAATCTAAACACCGGATTTCATAGGAAAGGAAAAAGCAATATGTGACTTAGTACCATAATGAAAGGGGCCCAGAAAAATGGGTGTTTGGTCAAATGAAATGGCAATGCAAAGAGAGTGGGGAGATTATTACTACTGTGTGTAGGATACTGTAAAAGAATGAAAGATATTTTTGAACAATAGACAAATTTATTTTTTAGTAAGATAAAATAACCAAAATTCATAAAAGGTATAGAAAATGAGAATAATTCTGTATTTTTAAAATAAGTAGAATTAGTAAAGAAAATTATTCTAAAGAGAGGATTTTAGTACAAATGCACTATATAGATGCTGGTGAAATTCTCACGTATTTATGAAATAAATTATTCTAACTTTAAGCATTTTCAGATATAAGTAGCAATAGTACTTTTAAGACATTTTAAATGATAAAGTATGTATTCAAAGTATAGAAATAGGTAACAAACTACAATAAGAAAATTTCTAAAATGCAAATAATTAACATAGATATATGCTAATAAATATGCTGTTAAATCACCTTAACTGTTACACAGTCCTGTTTATGCTATAACTAAAATCACATATAATATTCATTCTAATTACAGATACAAAGCTGTTTCAGCACAGAGATGTAACTTTGAGTCTCTATAGTTACATACAGGAAAGTAATACATCATGACCAGTTTAATTTATTTCAGGTATATCAGAATACTCTAATATTTAAATATTAGATACTAAATGCTAAGTATTAATTTGCATTAGTATATGTATTTATATGTATGTGTATGAAGTATAAAAAGTATAAGTATACTCAAAGACAGTATTCTTACAGTTTATTTTATAATTAAGATTTGAAACCGAGACTTAGAGTAAAAGAGACCATTTTTAGTCTTAACAGAAGAAGCTAATGGAAAATATGTAACAATAATGACATATTTTCTTTCAAAATCAGTAGAACGTACAGGTCCTACTCCAACTGTTTTTAAGCATCACTGTATTGGAGATCTAAGCCTATGTGATAAGACAAATAAAAGAAATAAAAAGCATATAACGTAAGAAGCAGGAACTATAAAACTGCCTCCTTATAAGTATTATATGTGAAATGTACACAAAATTATATATGACATTTCAAGAAGCCCAAAAATACCAACATGATCTGAAAAATTTTATTGAACTTGGCAAGATCTCAGGATTAATATCTATGTAAAAACATTCTATATTTGCACACTCAAAAATTATAAAGTAAAATTACAAGTAATAACATTTATACTAGCATCAAAATCATACACTTGATATGTTTAAAAAGTGCAAAACAAACTGAAAATCATTTTTAAACATGTAAAAAATTTAAGAAGGCAAAAATAGACAATCATATTGTACAATTAGGACACTGTTTTAACAATTAGATTTTTTTAAAATGATGTAATTATTGAATACAATCCTCAGCATTTTATGTGAAAATTAATAATTTGGCCCTGAAATTTATATAGAAATACAAATACTTGGAAAGTTTAAGCCATGAACTAATACCAATACTCCTCAAACTGTTCCATACAAGAGAAACTGAAGGAAAATTGCTGAACTCTTTTTATGAGGTCACAATTACCTTGATACCCAAGTCACTCAAAGATGCAACAAAGAAAGAGAATTATAGATCAATCTCTCTCATAAACATTGATGCAAAAATACTCAATAAAATTCTGGCAAACAGAATTCAACAACATATCAAAAAGGTCATCCACCATGATCAAGTAGGCTTCTTCCCAGAGATGAAGGGATGCTTCAACATACAGAAAAACTGTGAATGTCTTCTATCATATAAAGAACCTGAAAGAAAAAAAAAAAAAGCACAATCATCTCATTAAATGCTGAAACGGCCTTTGACAAAATGCAACATTCTTTTATGATAAAATCCTGGAGAGATCAGGAATACAAGGAAAACACCTAAATATAATAAAGATGATATACAGCAAGCCTACAGCTAACATCAAACTAAATGGAGAAAAACTTAAAGCAATCTCACTAAAATAAGGAACTAGACAAGGCTGTCCTCTCTCCCCATATATATATATATATATATATATATATATATATATATATATATATATATTCAGTATAGTTCAGTATAGTTCTCAAAGTTTTAGCTAAGGCAATAAGAGAACAAAAGGAGATTAAGGGGATACAAATTGAAAAGGAAGAAATTAAACTATCTCTATTTCTAGATGATATGATTGTACACATAACTGACTCCCAAAATTCTGCCAGGGAACTCCTACAGCTGATAAATACCTTCTACAATGTAGCAGGGTACAAGATTAGCTAAAAAAAAAAAAAAAATCAATATCTCTCCTATACACTAAGGATAAAAGGGCTGAAAAAGAAATAAGGGGGAAACATCACCCTTTATAATAGCTGCAAATAACATTAACATCTTGGGGTAGCTCTAACCAAAGTAGTAGCAGACCTGTTTGACAAAATCTTTGTCAATAAAGAAAGAAATTGAAGAAGATATCAGAAAATGGAAAGATCTCCCATGCTCCTGGATAGGTAGGTTCAACAAAGTAGAAATGGCAATTCTACCAAAAGCAATCTACAGATTCAATGCAATCTCCATCAGAATCCCAACACAGTATTTTACAGACCTTGAAAGAACAATGCTCAACTTTATATGGAATAACAGGAAACTCAGGATTGCCAAAACAATACTGCTCAGTAAAAGAACTTAAGGAGGCATCACCATCCCTGACTTTAAGCTATACTATAGAGCTGCAGTAATAAAAACAGCTTGGTACTGACATAAAAACAGATTTGTGGATCAATAAAAGCGAATTGAAGTCCTCCGTCTTAATCCACACACCTATGAACACTTGATTTTTGACAAAGAGGCCAAAAATATTCAATGGAAGAAAGATAGTATCTTCAACAAATGGTATTTGCATAACTAAATGGCAGTATGTAGAAAAATGCAAATAGATCCAAACCCATCCCCCTGCACAAAACTCAAATCCAGATGGATCAAAGACCTCAACATAAACCCAGCTACACTGAAATTTATAGAAAAGAAAGTGGGAACTATTTCTTCATTCTCAGTTTTCAATTCATCTAGCTGACAAAATTTATTCTCTGCATTGTTTTCTCTCACCCCCATATATTCCTACTTCTGTTTCTTAATTCACTCAAGAGTCTCTTCCTGACTATTCACAATATTGATGGAACGTTTGTCTTCACAGCCTGTTCACAATCTGTCTGATAAAAAGTACTTCTAAATTATCCCAGACCACTCTACAAAATTTTTAGCATTGTTATGCTATAATTTATATTAATCATATTCTCTAACTACAGAAAAAAACCCTGTTCCCCCTCTAGTCTCCAGTGTGATTTTTTATTATCTCTTCTTTGCTATTCAGACGTCACATTTGTACCCTCTGAAAATCTTGTCATCTGTTTGTATCCTTCTTGAAGGGATTTGAAATTGTATATAAAGATAATTTAGAAAATTGACCCTTTTTTAGGTTGTGTGAAAATGATGATAGTAAAGTTTTATCACTTACTTCGATCTTTAAATTTAACTAAATAGATATGTATTGAGCCCCTAGTCTCTGCCTGGGATGGCACTGAGAGATATAGATGTATTTGCAGCCATCATGCATGTATTCTCTTTTCCTAAAAATACTGAGGTTCATCATATTACAAAGTTAAGAAATAGATATAATTCAGCATGTTAAATGCTACCCCGTGTGTGTGTGTGTGTGTGTGTGTGTGTGTGTGTGTGTGTGTGTGTGTTCTAAATTTTCATGTGCCTGTCTTCTGTGGTCAGTATAGTAATTTTTTACTGCTGTGAGTTGCTTCAGGGTGTCATACTTGTTTGGATTATAGGTTATGTAGGTAGCTGGTAAAAATGTTAGTTTACTTTCACAATGGGCATTGAACCTTTTCCTCTTTTACTGAGAGAAAAACCTAGTTTGTCTGATATTTAATATTGGACTGGTGCAGGTACCTGTGATGTTCCTGGAAAAGCATAGTCTTTGAGTCAGCAGGCTGAGAAAGGGTCTTCCCCAGTCTGCATAGACAGTATTCTAGCACTGGGCTAGAAGGAACAAGAATGCAGGGGAAGGGTCAATTCTTGTTCTCTTCCTTGGATAGTATACCCTTTCTTTTTGCATGTGGATATTAGAGCGTCTATGTGCTATAAGGAACCATACCATGGCCCCATTCTCTGACCATCGATCTGGGGTTGCAAGTTCCACCATCCCCTGGTTTTAAGAATCCCAACTTGAATTGAACCAACTTGAATTAGGCTATCTTGATTATCCAAGCTATATCGCAGTTTAAGCTGCTTCCCTGATAATCTCAACTCTGAGTGTTTCTGTTTGAAGAGAGAGAGATTCTATCAATCTGTCTCACTGGAGAACCTTGTCTAAAACAGTAAGGCTCCTCCAGAAAAACATAGCAAATAGCATTGTGTATGTGATAACTCTAGTTCTGAGCTTGCCATGAGGCCTAGCCTATAGTTAATAATAGTGGTGTTACCCACAAGAGTGTAACCAGGGCTAGTCCTGGACTAGTTGTGTATCCCACTTTAAGCTTCTAGACAGAGACAAAAGGGAATGGTGTTTTCTTAGTACAAATAAACAGTATGCACTCATGCTTGGTTTGAAGCAAAGGCACAGAGCTAGAAATTACATATCTCATGGAAAAGTCATCAGAATTTAAAGGTCTAGAGCAGTAGCTCTCAACTTGTGAGTTGCAACCCCTTTGGGAACCAGATGTCAGATATCCTGCATATTAGATATTTATATTATGATTCATAAAAGTATCAAAATTACAGTTATGAAGTATCACTGAAATAATTTTATGGTTGGGGGCCACCACAACATGAAGTGTATTAAAGGGTCACAGCATTAGGAAGATTGAGAACCCCTGGTCTGGAGTGAGTTACCTGTCTTGATTGGAATTTCTAAAACAAGGACAAAGTAAAGAGCAGGCTTCTTGTTCTTTCATTTACAGTCAATTTTGGATTGGCATTAAACATTTAATTAAATATTTAACATGAAAAAGCAAGAGAAAAGATAATGAAAGCTTGCTTATGAATCAAAAGTCAAAAACCCACATCTACCTTTGGATCCTTAAGGAATATTTCCAGCTGAGTCTATAAAGTAACTGAAAGGGAAACCATTTGGCTTTCAAATGTTATTGCTGCTGTCTGTAGTGGACAGGTTCAACAATACAGTGCAAACGCATTGGTCCATAGGAACCAGGAGATGACCTCACTGAGGGAATAGGGAGTGGTGGAAAGATGGCAGCTGGAGAATACAACCTCTGTTTGCCTTCCTACCTCAGCCCTTGCCAGCCTTTGACATTAAGTAATCCATCCTGTTATTACCAGATATTGCTTTTCCATTTATTAAAATGTCCAGTGCTCTTATACCTGGGTAATTCTAACAGCATCATCCATGGCTTTGTGCTCTAGACACCCTGAGGATCACTAGCAGGTCCCTCCTAGGTGCAGTATTTTACCTTTTTAGAGAAAACTGTACATTTTCTGGTAGGGACATTCTGTCAAGGAGGACTATGAACCATCTGCCAGGTAGGTCAGGTACCCCTGGAGGATGAAGAGAAACAGAGGTCCCTCCTATGTGGGCCAGCTAACTCCAGGATTGGGGATTCACTGTCCTCTAACTGGTAGACTGCTTCTATTAGATCCAGAGATTGTCTCTGAGTACCCTCTCCTAAGGTTGGAGATGGTACACACATTTAGAAGGAACACACATTTCCAACAAAGAATTTAGATCTGGTCCTTGAGAAAATAGGATGCCCTTATGGGGTTCTTGAGTAGTGGAATATACATAATTAGAATGGCATTAAAAGTTTTGTATGCATTCATTTTTATTTTCATATGTGTCAGGAGATGATAAATTGTTTGGCGTTTGTTAAGATGAGCACAAAGGAGGAGGGAAAGATTGCTGAGAGTCTACGGTGATACATAAAGAATGATGGCGGGACTGGAGAGATGGCTCAGCGGTTAAGAGCACCCTCTGTTCTTCCAGAGGACCCGGGTTCGATTCCCAGCACCCACATGGCAGCTAACAACTGTCTGTAGTTCCAGTTCCAGGCAAACACCAAGGCAAATAAATAAAGTTTAAAAAAAAAAAAAAGAATGATGTCATGGCTTAGACAGTAAGGAAAGAAGGTGAAAGATTGAGAAGGGTGGGGAGTATCCATGGTGCAGTCCATTTTGCAAAAGCTGTCCTCCATTTGAGATACTGTGACAGAGTGACATAGACTAGGGTTTGCACAGTAAAGAGATTTCTTTGCTCTCAAGGCGATGGTATATCCTCCGCATGGAGACTGCAGAAAACTAAACTTCCTGCATGCAAAATGGAGCATCTTCTAGAAGGGCCCTAGCCCAGTTCGTAAGACTGAAGGAAGGAGGCCCTCAAGGCTCAGCCCCATCTTAAAATGATCACCTCTTAATGATGTCACATTGGCAGGGGACACAGTTAAAGCACAGCTCTGTCCTTGGCAAATATCTCAGGCATAGGAGGCAGAGCGGATGGGAGAATTGAAGCCACTCTCTGCGTTTTGCTCCTCTGCTCAGTACAGTCCTGTGTGAGTCTGGTAAGGACAAGGCTGTGCAGCTATGTAAATGCTTGAGAGTTGATGTATTCAATGGGATTGTGTTAAGTCTAGGAATGATAAGATTCTTTCTAGAACATAGAATGACTAGGGATATCTATTACTGCAACAAGGCAAATGATTTTTAAATGAATTTAAATTCATCTTTAGATGAACGACACAAAACCAAATAGAGCCTTTGTTTCTCTTGCTTCTGCTGAGTCATGGCCACAGTCATCCTGCTCTGTGCTTGTTACAATAGAGCCCATTTCATCCTACTTCAGTGTAAAAGGGTGTGTGCTTCCCCCCAGGGTGACAGCCATGCTTTCTTGAACAATGCCTATTAAAGGTCACATTGAAGATCTGAGTCACAAGCCCTATGACTTAAGTTTGAGCCTAAGTTTAAAAATGGCATGTCTAGAGCTTTCCAGTTTCCATTAGGAAGCACAGTGTCATTTTAAATTACTGCCGAATTCAGCAGGACTCTGCAGGATATTGTAGCTCTTAGCAGAAGGCCTGCATGTTCCCCTTGGCTCCATGTTCTGCCTCTGTTGTGGTAACAAAGCTGATGTCAGACTTCACGGGCCTGCTTTCTTGTAGAGCCCCTAATTTTCCACTAACATCTGAAATATAGAGCTGTATCATATCTATTTCATAGTGCTCATCATGAATGTTGCTGTCCTTCCTGAACCTTCTAGGCTTCCGTTATCCCTGACAGACAGAACCTCAGTCCTCTGAGGTCACCAAACATATCTCAGAGGCGTCACTGTTCTGTCCAGCAACAGTGCCACTATGTCAGTAAGTTCTCCCCTCATCATTTATGTGAGGATCTTGATTAATGCTTAAAGTGACCTTCCAGGAAAGGCTGTGTAGGAGAAATGATGTGACAGAGTTTGAGGTCCATGACCAATGTCACACAGCTAGTGAATGATGGAATAGAAACTCCAGAAAATCAAATTCCAGATCTCATTCTCACTCGTACCAACTTCTTACTAGATTTATTCCTCTATGGGACAGTCAGTAAGTTTTCAGGGGGCAGAGGAAGGACAGACGGTCTTACTGTTTATTTTTATTTCTTGAATTTGATAACTTCTTAATTGACTTATACATCCCCAGTGTGTAGTGAGCACTGCTGGGATTTTTGATAGGGAAACAGGTATGCTACGTGGAATTTGAATGCTATCTTGTATTTGCACGGTAATAAAAAAAAGAAAAAGGTGGTTACCCCTGTGGTCTGTTTATTTTTTGCATTCCCATGACTTAGATTCTCTGTTCCCTTCCTCCCCTTCTCTCTCAAGCTCTTCTTCTTTCTTACAAAGTTGACCTCACTCTGTGTCTCTCTGTTTTCTTTGCTGTGTGCTAGCTCCCGCCCCCCAACTTCCCAACCTCCAAAACACCATCAACCATTTCCTGCTGTTTATTTATATGTGATTTATATTTCACTACCAAATATAAAATTAAAAATTTTTAAGTTATGTGTGGCAAAGCTGGCTCTAGATCATTTTCTAGCCTTTCTCAGGCACTCACGAAGCAGAGTACAAATGAGATAAAAGTAGCAAGATGTAGAAGTGGTCAGTTGCCAGCTGCTGTCCTGGGACATTCTTCAGTGAGTATGGGGACAGCTGGTACAGGACAAACTGGGAGGCTCTGTTGCTTCCAGATCCATGTTGTTCATGGACTGAAAATGGAAATAAAAGTCTGTAAAGAGCCCTGCCAAACCTTACTGAGGTCAGCTCAGGCATTCAGGTGGACATGGCCACTTGTCCACTTCACTGGGGTCATCCTCAGAGACATAGACTCAATTCCCAGCATGTCAGAAGAAGGAAGCTGTGAGTGGTGTAGAGGGACCTGCGAAAGAGAAAAGTGTGCATTGCTGATGTGGGCAGAACAGAGCACACAAACCACACTGTCCCACCAGGGAGCTACTCAGTTTCCAAGGAACTCTCCCTGTTTGCTTAGGAAAGAGTTATGGGGAGAATTGCATTGCTTAAGCCTGGCTGTCTGTTTTTCACAGGGCCCAACAGAGTAAGACAATATTTGATGTAAACCTAAAGCAAATTAGGAAACACAATTTCATAATTAATTTAGTAATATTTGAACTTGGTATCTCAGGAGGTTATGTGTTCTCACCAGTTGTGTTTATGAAATAGTTTTCTCAATCTCATGGCTACATCATGACATGAGAAGAAGAGCCAGCCTTCAGATGCCCTTTGGGTTTCAGTAGAAACAGGACTTAACCCTGAGCTCAACAAGATGTATAACCTTTCTCATCCACAGTGCAAGGTGGCTATCCCCCAGCCCTGCCCTCCATACGAAGGCCCTGTCCAGATGATGCATATTTACATTTGGGGAGTAGCCATGCCGCTCTGTTGCCCACAGCCTGCCCAAGGCTCTTCAGTCTGAACTCAATGAAAAGTGGGGGGGGAGGGGGGAAGTAAGGAAGCAGGAATATTTACAAAGTATTCTTGATTGTTTGCAGTTTCTGAATTCAATACTGAAAGTTCTACAACTCATCTCTTTATTTACAAAGAAAATGATTTGGGTATAAAATAAATATAAATTAATAACATCCCACTAAATTAGGGTTTCTATTGCTGTGAAGAGACACCATAGCATAACAACTCTTATAAAGGAGAAACATTTAATTGGCGTGGCTTTCTATTTCAGTGTTTTGGTCCATTATTATGATGCAATATGGTGGCATACAGGCAGACATGGTGCTAGAGAAGGAGCTGAGACTCCTCCATCTTGATGTGCAGACAACAGGAAGTGGACTGAGACACTGGTTGTGGGTTGAGCATATATGAGACCTCAAAGCCACAGTGACACACTTCCCCTAACAAGGCTTTGCCTATTCCAACAAAGCTACACCTGCTAATAATGCCACACCCTATGAGCTTATGTGCACCAATTACATTCTAAGCACCACATGTACTTTTTAAGAGCTTGGAAACTGTGTGGGACTGGTAATTGGTACTGGTGCTGGAAACATTCCCTAACAGTGTATTCTTCTTTGCTTCCAGAAGCATTTGGCATGTCAGAGCTATACTGTCTTCTTTGGGACTTCCTTTGAATAGCTTCCATAAAACACTTTTATGAATACGTCGTTTCAATCAAGATCTGGAAGGACAAATATTCATCTTTTCTGCTGGTCGTTTTAAGGTTTGTGTTATTTATTTCCATTTTTATTACCAGAGATATTGTTAATTTTAAGGTATTTTTTTTTTAAAGAATGCACTGATACTCCATTTAAATAAGAGCTTTGCAAATAGATAATGCACAAATTGTAGAGCTTTAACCTAAGTAGGAGATAGACATAAATAAAAGGAAACATGCTGTGGTACATCTCATTCCCATTATTACATGTTCTGTGTGATTCTTCCAAGATATTAGAGATAATGTAGGGTTCACATTAGTTGTAAACAAACCTTTATTTCTAGATTTACAAACCATTAACTGCATAGATTTTATTAGTTTATATTAGGTGTGACCATATGTTAGATGTTACTAGCTAGTGCTTATGTATAAATGTACTGTGAAATATCAAAAATCAAAACTGCATTTGTCAGTATCATTTAGTACTATCACCAGGGCACTTTAAAATGTAGAATCACAGAGGACCAAATGTCCTCACTTTGTTCTACCAGGAAATATTCACCTTACATTTCTCCAATGATAAAAAAGCCTGTGTAAGGGTGAGTGTGTTTGTGTGTGTATGTGTTTTCACATTTTGAAAAGCTAGCAATGCTTTTGCTCACTCAAGGAGGAAGCTTGCTGGCAGGGCCCAGCTTTTACCCGGCAGTGTGCTTGCCTCTGAGATAGTACCAAATAAAATACTTTTATTTTGAAGACACTGTCTGACGAAGACTATATTCAGTTCATGCATCTTTCATATCTGGAACAAGCAGCAGAGTATATAGGGAAGGCCTAGACCGTGGAGTGGACAGAAACTAAATAAAGAACAAGCGAGAAGGCACACACTACTTCCCAGCCTGACACATCTTTTCCCCAAAGGCATTTATTTCATTTGGTGGGACTTTTATTCTGTCCAAGGTGACAAATGCTTTCTCCCTAATAGACCTCTACTGTGTTTTACCTTTTATTTCTTTTATGTCTACTGAGAAATCAGAGCAAATTTTACTGCATTCCTGGGCTAACTTCCAGTCTTCCCATTTCATCCTCCACTGTGGGCATCTTGATTAGCTTGCCTCTTAGGGCATGACTGTGGCTGTTTACTAAGGAACTGGGCATTGATGAGAAGTTGTGCCCCCACTTCCCAAAACACCTTCACTCTGTGATCTGATACCTTGCTAGATCCTGATGACTGTATCCACAGAAACAGACACACTGAGAAAACTTGAGATCACCTGAATGCACCTTATCTGCTAGAAAGATTCTGCCTCAATCTGGTTTCAACCCTTCAGACCCAAAGATTTAGTTTCCTCTTATGAAAATGTGATTATTTAAAAAGTCAGAGAAAATATAAAAAATACCTCTTAACAAAGTTTAAATATTTGGCCAACTTTGTGTATATTAAGAATGTGCTCTTTGAGAATTGTAGTAGTTTTTCTTTTTACTTTAAATCCTATGCCTACTGAAAAGCAGCTTTGCCTGTGCCTTCAGCCAGCCCCCCCCCTACTTCAGTCTTCCATGAGTGACCATCATTACTTATCCTTCTGAGACAACCTTGTTTCTTTTGGCAAAATTTCTTCTTTTGTAAATATTTTTTTTCTGGGCATATGCAACATTGTAAAAGATGCATTCATGACTGTGTTTGTGCATGTGTACAAGATGGGGAGTGGGGCGTGGATACCAGTTGGTCACTATGGAAATCAGAGGGAAACTCTGAGAATTGATGCTCTCACTCCACCTTTGCAGGGGTCCAAGGACTTGAACTTAACCCATCAGGCTTTACCGGATAAGCCACCTCACTAGCTCTCCCTTAAAAAAAAATAAAAAATTTGTTGATAGCTTGTGGATCTAAATGTGGAAATAATGCTTAATAACTCAGCCATGAAGATGTCTCTACAATGCTCTTTTCTCAATTCTGCGGATATATGCTCGGAAGTAGGATTGTGAGATCATATGATAATTACGTTTTTAATTTTTGGAAAGAATTTTGTGCTGTTTACCTGAGTGATGGTTAATGTTTGAACACATGCCAACAGGGTTTGAGCAGGACAACATCTTCATGTCTTAACAATGCTTGTTCCTTTTGGTTGTTTTAATAACACTCCTTTTGATAGGTGTGAGGTGACAGGTTTTATGTAGTGGTGACCTGATTCCCTAATGACTCAACAGAAACTGACCATTACATATCTGCTTGAAGGATAACTGTTCTAGTTCTTTCTTTCTCACCATTGTTTAGCATTTTGGCAAAATATTATTTGCTTTTGGATCCTGAATGTCAGGGGCCTTTATAAATATTATATATTAACCTCTGGATGGATGGATGGTGAGCAGGTTTTATATCACTCTGTGCATTGCTTCCTCTCCTACACAGAGACTTTTTACTTCATATGATTCTATGTGCCTATTTTGCTTTCTTCATCATTCTACATTTGATGTAAAAAAAATCATAGAGACAATGCTATGGGGCTATTTGTGCATGTCTCCTGCTTCTAGCCTTTTTGGGAGGTGGCCTTAGGTTCAAGTCTTCAGTCAGTTTCCAGTTTTCCTAATGCAAGGTCGTGGAGAAACTGTCCTTACCTGATTTTGTAGCCTCTGGAATGCAAACCATCGAGACCATTTGATTGGGAGTACATAGATCCACCTGTCTATAGACTCTGCTCTCTTCTCTTGGTCCACTTGTCTGCTCAGTATTGCATCATATTCTTTTGATTACCATGGCTTTGTAGTTCATCTTCACGTGAAGAAGTATATTGCAGGCTTAGATATGCAGTTCCTGCTTCTCAAAGTGATTTTTCTTTGGAGTTGCATATGAATTTCAGGATTATTTTTTTCTATTTTTGTGGCAAATTTGATTGGGGTTTTAAAGCGATTGTATTGATTGTGTGAATCACTTTGGTTAGTAGAGACAGAGCGAAATTATAGCTGTTAATCTACAAACATGAGATCTTCCATTTGTTTATATATTCTCTTGGGTTTTTCCTAGCAATATTTGGTAGTTTTCAATATTCAAATATTTTGTCTGTCTGGTTGTATTTGTTCCAAAGTGTTTTCTAATGTTCTATTGTTTTATTAATTTTGTTGTTTGACAATTTCATGCTTGTGTACACTACACCATCATTACTCTATGCCCCTCCCCTCATAAACTCCCTCCATCTTTACCAGTCTCTTTCCCAGGCTCCTGACTGATTATGTGCTGTGAATTATTTATATTCAATAGTGCAGTCTGTGTGACCATTGACATAGAAGTGATCACTGGATCCTGATCAGATCATTGGTGAACACACAACTGAAAACAGTGATTTTCTTGCTTTCTGAATCTATCAGCAGCTAACAATTTATCAGTGAGAGACAGGAACCCCAGAGTCCCTCATCCACTGATACCTGATGGGAGACATGGCCATTCCTGTGCAGACCCAGTGTAGACATCCAGAGATGCTGTAAGTTTATGATTAAATGACTATATCTTGACCATAAGATGACATTTTACAGCCTTGCTTGTCTTCTGACTCTTAGATTCTTTTCACACCATGTCCTAAAGTTTCCCCAAGACTCAGAGGGTATGGGACAAGTGTCTATTGTAGGGCTGAGCTGTCACATAATCTCAGTATCTTGAGCAGGGCAGCCATGAGCTTATGTATTCGCTCCCATTCCATGGAAAAGCAAGGCTTCTCTGATGAAGGCTGAGAGTCGCAATTGTCTGTAGGTAGAAACATGAATATTTAGTAGGCAGATTGACACTGTGTCAGCTTAGCTAAGCCACCTGTTCCTAAGTATTTTGTGTCTTATGGTAAATGAGATTGTTCTCATAATTTCCTTTTTGACTGTTAGTTGTTATTATATAGAAACAAACTATTTTGATGTTCATTTTCTATCTTGAAACTGTTGACTTTATTAGAGCTGATGCTTCTATATGAGATGCTAAGAACTCTTCATAAGATGATGTCATTATCAAATAGGTGATTTTACTTTTTTCTTCCCCATAATGATGTTTTCAATATCTTTTACTAGCCAAATTGTATTAACTAGGACTTTTAATGCTATGTTGATAAAAATGTGTCAAAAATGGCATCTTTTCCTTGTTGCTAATTTTAAAGGGACAATTTAGGTTTTTATAATTGAGCACAATGCCCAGATGGGCTTTCTATTCATGACTTTTATTATGTTGAATTTTTTTTTCTGTACCTAAAGTGCTAAGTTGTTTTGTTTTGTTTTGTTTTAATCATGGAAGAGAATTAAGTTTTGACAAGTATTTTCATATATTTCTGAGATGATCCTGTGGTTTTGTACCTTTTTATTGTTAAGTAATAGTGTGTCTTATGGAATGGCTTTTAGGTATTGAACCATTCTTGCAGCCCAGAGATAAATCACACCTGTCTTGGTCTCTAATCTTGTTTCTATGCTGTTGGCTTTTGGGTAAGGATCTTTTCTTCTTTGCTCATCAGAGACATTGGCTGTTTTCTTTCCATGGGGTGTTTTTGCCTGGCTTTGGCGATAGTCTTGGCCTTATGTAAGAGTTTTTGTTAGTAATCCTCCTCTTCAATTTCTTAAGAGTTTTAAAAAGATTAATGTTGATTTTTCTCAAATATTTAATAGTTTCCCAATAAAGCTGTCCAAAGACTTGCTTTTTGAAAGGCATCTGATACTGTTAGCTAGTTAACTTAGTTAACAGTTACAGGCGTGCACAAGCTTCCTCATTCTTTCAGAGTAACCACTGGTAGGTTGTACTCTAGGATGTAGTCTGATTCACTCAGAATAACCAATTACTTGGTATTTGTTTGCAAATTTTAGTCCAACAATATTTTCTTTTTCATTTCTGATGTAGCATGGAATTTCTAATGTCTTCTTCTGTGCTTCTGGTTTTACTTATTTGACTCCTTCTCATGAAAAGTTGTGTATTTCTCAACCTCATATTATAATGGATTTCTTCTAGATGAAAGTCCCTCTGTGCCATCATAACATCATTTTTTAAATCATCACTTTCACCTCCTTTTTCTGGCAAAAACTTGCATAATTCAATTTCTAGCCATCTTTATATCTTCATTGTTTCTGTTGTGAGGTCTCTTTAGGTTCCTGCATTTCATTTTAAAGGGGGCAAACAAATGAAAGGAACATGAATTGTTATCTACTTGTGTTTCTCAACCACTACTTTGAGTGAGGCCATTCTTTGTGCCAGAAGATTGAATTATACATTGTAGAATTTTTCAAATCTCTGGATTTCACAAACCAAATGCCAACAACTCCTAATGATTTTATTCACTGGGATATATCCAAATCTCCCCTTTCCAGTGCTGAGGATGTCTGCTGGTACCTGCATGCCTCACTTGGCACTGACAATGTAGTTGGTGAACTGAATAAATGGTGAGGCTAGGCCCTTTTTTACTTTATCATACTTCTCAAATCCCTGGGCTTTCTGCCATCTACAGGTGCATCTGCTGCCTTTATACATGTTCTTTTTAGAACTAGTACTTTTAGTTTGGTATTAAAGGAGATCATGTTTGTTTGACTCAATAACATGGTTAAGAGGAAAATCATAATTAGAATTTAGTTCAGGAAAATAACAGGGAAAGACTCTCTCTGAGGATGAAGAGAAGTAGCTGGGTCTGGACATCAGGAGAAGTGATTGTACAGATATTACAATGGTAGGGTGTCAGCTATGAAGAAACCCTATGAAGTGAAAGGGTATCTTCAGAAAGGGGAACAAAACAAAACAAAACAAAAAAACTCGACATCTGAGGAAAGTATAAAATTGAAGGATTCTTCTCAACACATACCTTAGTTTCATTTTCTTTCCAGGCCATAGCCGCCTCAAAAACTAGAAGCTCAGTCTGTGGGGAGCTGGCTGGCAGAGGCCTGGGTTCTGATGGAAGCCCTCCAAATTGCCTTGCCCACCTGCAGACTTGACCCTCCTCTCTCTCCCTCTTCTCTCTATCTCATCTCTCATTTTTCATGCATTCTGAGTGTGGAGAAATGACTTGACCAGTTCTGTTCCTCTTCATTCTGCCAGGAGCTAGAGCCAAGTTTTAAATTAAAAAGAAAGGACAAAGTAACACTTGACCTTCATGAATTTTCCCACCCTCATAGCTTTGGTAAGGCTCCATCTCCTTGTGACTTAGGGTAATAGGTGAGGGACCTCTCCAGGGAAAAGTAAATATTGTTTTGGGGCTTTATGTTTTAAAACAGAGAGAAAGAGAGAGAGAGAGAGAGAGAGAGAGAGAGAGAGAGAGAGAGAGAGAGAGAGAGAGAGAGGAGAGAGAGGATAGATAGAGAGGATTCTCTACTCTAGAGGTTACTTAATAGTTGTGGTTTAAGGGCTAGGTTCTAGGTAGGAACATCTCATTTATTATTATTGAACAAATACTACTTAGAAAGCCTGGAGCCAGATATTGGGGAAAAGCTTGAATTTCAGATAGAGGAACCAGACTACAGCTAATTCTTACCCAGCCTAATTCTCAGGCTGAACAAGGTAAGTGCTATTTTCAAGGGTCCTCAGCTGGCTGGTCATTTCTACAAAATAAATGAATCTCTGTCTTCTCCTGCCTAACTGTTTTACTTCCTGCTTCAACTCTGCATCATAATCCTAGGGTTAGGATTAAAGGTGTGAGCTACTACTGCTTGGCTGTTAGGCCTTCAACTCAGAGAAATCCAGAAGGATCACTGTCTCCTGAGTAATGGGATTAAAGGTATGGGTCACCACTCTCTGACCCTTATAGCTTGACTGTGGGTAACTCTGTTCTCTGTTAGTCCATGCTGATTTTATTAAATATACTATATATCACCACATCATACAGTGGGATCACCATCAACATCTCCCTTAGTGTCTATAAGAAGACACAGAAAGCATGGAGATGAGCCCTAGGTAGAAAGCATGGAGATGAGCAGAATATAGTCTTTGCTGCCTAATAATATGAGAAATTCTGTGCGATAAGGTTTCTCATCTGTAAAAGGCCACATTTATGAAGAAGGAAAAGTAGCAACAAAGGACTTCTATTATCACGCATTAGTTATTTATGGCTCCATGCCTTAGCTTCTGGATGGGGTTTTTAAAACAGTGTTTTCTTGTCCTGCTGTCTTTTGTACACAGGACGTGAAGTTATATTTGACTTCACGGAGTTTTTCATTTCCTGAAATAGACTACCAGCTCTATAAACACTGAAGAATAAATATTAGCTTTATGAGAACACGTTTCCTTATGGGTTGAAAAATAGCATGTAATAAAAAAATACAAGGATGTAATATTGAAAATTATAGATCAATATGCCTTCTTATTATGGATATATATCTAATCTTACATGTGGAGTTTGTGTTTTCTGAAAAATGCATGCTGTGTAGTACTACTTGTGTCTGTGATAAATTTCCTCCCCTCACATTTAACAATATATCTCAAGTGATTCTTGCCTCACTAGTGAAATGTTTTGCTTATTTTCCATTGTGATGTTGAAAATATTGTGGTTCATTGCTCTTAATGCTAAGTATTTCACACAATCCAGTTAGTAAAATGCTTGTAGATTCATTCTCTGGTGAAATATCTCCCCACCCCACCCCCCAAAAAGAAGCTGCCTTGGAATTATATTAGAAGATACCTACTGGCAATTTTGAAAGAAAGGGAAGTTTGTGTGAGTTTTAAGAAGTCAATCGTGATTCACACAGCCAGTCGACACATCTCATTGTGCAAGCTGGAGTCCAAAATGCAAATCCTAATTATATGTTTAAAGTAGCTATGGAAACATGTTATCCATCAACTGTGGTTCTGAAACCTTCCATCCCCATACTCCAAGAAGAAAGAGTCACCCACAGGAAGAGTCTGTCTAATGAAACACTCTTTTAAAGAGAAAACTCAACCTAATTGTGTCCCAGTAATTCACTCCCATCTGAGAATGGCCATCAGTTGTCAACAGTGCCACTGACCTCTTGCACCACACACAGCCTCTCTTCTGCATCGACCCTGCACTGTGCCCTGCTCAGCAGACCAGAAGTGATCAGCCTTACATATTTTAGCTCAGAAATAAGACAAGTCCGCCTAATAGGAATGTCTCCTTCTAATCATCTATCTTGCTGCACCTTTCTCCAAATAATTTCACAAAGCATATTGACTGTTACCATGAAGTGAAGCCAGATTGGAGGTGTAGAGCTATGTATCCTCCCGATACTCTACAGTGCTGATGTCACAGCTCTGATTTTGAAAGTTAAGAAGAAGAGTGCCATCCTTCCTGTTCTGCCCTCCACTGGTGGAATGTTTTTCACTAATGTGTGTAACTGTCCTTAAAGATGTTTGTGTCTGTGTACCATGTAACACTGTTTTTCAATTTACACAGACTGGATCCTGCTAAATATCCCTTGGAAATTTTCTTCCAACTCTGTTTTTAAACATTATGCCCATTATTAACCAGTTTACCACATAAAAACAACCGTATGTCCAACTTCACAAACCAGTATTTATCATTACTTTGTATTTTGTGGATGGTCACCTGCCTGTTCGCATCTCTTCTTGACATTCAGTGAATGAGCTTTTGATGTGAATCAGCCATATGCCACTGCCAGAGAATCAGCAACCAGGAATCTCTGCTTTTATATCCTACCACAAAACAAAAACTTGTCTTTCTCTTTCTTTTTTTATTTTATTTTATTTTTTGGTTTTTAATCAGGTTTTCTCACTTTGTAGACCAGGCTGGCCTGGAACTCACAGAGAACCTCCTGCTTCTGTCTCCCAAATTCTGGGATTGAAAGTGTGTGCCGCCATGCCTGGCTTTGTCTTTTTCCTAACCTCCAGGTTTCTGTTTTATATTGCTGTTTGTACAAGATGTGTCAATCTTCTTCTTTATTGCATTTTTTTAATGAGTGGTTCTGAAGATGGCTTCCCAGCTGCATCTCAGCCCAGTTTTATTGTCTCAGAAGGGTGAGCAACACCAGCAGCAGAACAGAGGCAATCTACAGAGAGCAGGAAAAGGGAGGAGCATTTCCTGTCTCACACGTCTGACATTCAAGTGGCGTCCACAGGAGATGCTTCTGGAAGTACATTTGCACATTTGTTCACACTCCATTATCTCAGAGGTCAGTTCATGTAGAGGCCTTTTCCATTAGACCAAGAAAATTTTTTCTTTTTGTCCTTGGATTTTATAATAACATTAAGAAAAAATGTACATGATTCATAAAAACTTCAGTACCTTGTTAAATATTTCAGACCAGTTTCATCGTAAATGTTTTAGTGTCTGGTTCCTTTACAAAATGAGAGCTATTGAAAATTCTCAGGCAAGGACTGGAGTGGTGGCTATTCTGTGAACAGCACAGGCTGATTTTGCAGAAGACCCTGGTTCAATCCCCAGCACCCTTACCCATTGCCCTCTTCTTTCCTGCAGGGGAAGCTGTACTCAGATGCACTTACCCCTAACAGATACACAGGCATACAAATAATTAAAAATAAAATTAATCTGAATGTAGTAGGCTATATCATCAGTTCAAGCACTAAGGAGTCAGAATCAGGCTGTTATCTAAGCATTTGAGAGCATCTAGGTCTTTATATACTATGCCAGGTCAGTCAGAGGGACAGAGTAAGACCCTGTCTAAGACTGAAAAAATAAAACACCTACATCTTTAAACCATTTTTCTTTTTCATGTGATAAATATTGGCAGATCTGGGGAAACTTTTATGAAGAATTTTGCCTAGCACTTGATAAATCTTGCTTAAGTGATCAAATAAATAAACTAATTAGGATTTGTAGATGGTACAGGATCATTGGTTGTAGTGGTATTTCTGAGTTCTTATTAAACATCTTTTATCTATTAGAACATGAACTTCAACCCTTGGAGCTCTGTAATTCAAAACAAGTTTAATGAGTAAATGATCTGAGTTTATGGAGGGCATCAGTTTCCAAGAGATCAAAATTAAAGTGTAGGGTTCCTCGTTTATCTGAGACTCTGAAGATGTGTCCTCCAAAATTAAAAGTTTATAACACATGTACCTTAAGAACATAGGCTATTTCCACATTCTATTTTGTTTTGACACTCTGAGAGCATACAACATTTTGGAAATAGATTATATTTTTGTATAAAAGCATGTGTTGAGCCAGTGCCCACCACTAAAACAAAACAAAAGCCCCAGTAATTTTAAAAACTGAGGAGAAGTTTGAGCTGAAAAGATGTTTTCATTGGTAAAGTTTTGGGCACAGGAAGATCTGTGTATTGACCTCAAAATGTAGGTAAAAATTTAGACAAGCAAGTGCATGCCTTTAATTCAAGGATAGCCCAGCCAGACAGCCCAGCCAAATTGGTTAGCTCGAGGTTTAGTGAGAAGCTCCATCTCAATTGATAGGGCAGAAAGCAACTGAGGGAGACTGAAGACACTTGACCTCATCCCTTGGCTTACGCTCACATGCACACAGAAATTCACACAAACATGTACTCAAATGCTTATGCACAACCCATATATATATATATATATATATATATATATATATATATATATATAGATGTGCACACACATCAATTTCAAGAATGAATACAAGGAATTATTTCTAGAATAGACATAGTCTTTCCTGGTCCTGTTACTGAGTTTTAAATTATTTATTTCTTTTTGTATACTACAGATCATGACGGTATAAATGATATTACCACTTTCCAAATACAATTTTAAACAAAAAAATTCTAAGCATTCATCAGTGTTTTTGGTCACCCTCGCAGTGCTCTGGTCATTACTGAAAGTCGAGTTTATAGGGCTTTTATTTCCACGCACCCCGTAATCTTTATTTTTGTTGTACTTGATAGAATTCTGCTAAGCTAAGATTTATGCCAAGTTTAGTTTTCACTAGACTTTTGTAGCTGAGCATAAGTCCTCAGAAAATAGAGTTTCTGTCAGAAATTCTGACATTGACTCCCTATGGCTGCTCTGCCGCCTGCCTGTAGTCGCACGGCTTAGCCTTGTGTGGACGTGTGCCATCTGGGAAAATGCTTTCCAACCTGGCTCCTGATTTTAAATGGGACTTTTCTATATTAGTATGATATTCATAGAGGAGCATAATCTGTACTGTTTTCCTTACCAATATGTTTATAATGTTTATCAACACTAGCATCACTGGGTTCGTATTCAAGATGCTTGTTAATAAATGTGGTGTGTTCTCAACAGATTGTAAGTTCTATTTCTGATCACTGTAAGAAACCGAGTTGTTCATCCTTCTGCATTATCATTCAGCTCTAACTATCATCAGACCTACAGCCTTCCAGGTATTCCTGTCTATTCTCTCTCAGGGGCTCGAAGAGAGTGACTGACATTTATTTATTTTTATTTATTATTTCATAATTTTATACATGTATACAATGAAATATGGTCATATGCACCCCACATTTTCCTCTTCCAGTCTTTTACATCTTACATCAACATGCCCCCCCACAACTTCATCATCTCCTCCTCCTATTGTTCTTTATAAAATAACTCACTGTCTAATTAGCACTTCTCATATTACTTGAGTATGGGAAGCCTACAGTGGCTGCCTGGAAAGAAGGCTGATTCTCTCTCCCACATCAGTAGCTCCACCCCATCCATGCTTGGGATCAAGTTTCAGAACCAAGGGAACAGGTCTTGCAAAGCTCTGCTGTGATCCTACTACTTCTATGCTTTTGTTTTTATTTCAGAGCCCAGGTAAATTTTTTTTTTTAAGTAGCAATTACTACCAAGTAGCTTAGTGGGAGAAAGGTTAGACATTATGTTGAATTACGAATTTTTCAGTCAAAACTTGAGAAAATATCCATCACAATCTGAAATGCACAGAGAAGAGTAGGAAATGTAAATGGGCCTTTATGCAGATGGGAAATTCATCGTCTTCACTTTGAATAAGTTGGAACCTGAATTTGGAGTATTTTGTATGGAAACGCTGTGCAGAATTTTAAGATAATGCATCATCACCAAAAGTGTTGAACAGAAAAAAATAGATTAGCAAATCTAAGCAGAAAACAATGCTGGTGTTAGGAACCTAGAAAAATCATTAATTTCAAGTATGCTCTTAGTACTTGCAACATAAAGATACACACTTGGGGATGTCGAGCCTCAAGGTTGCTCGGTAAGAGAGAAATCATTACTGGAAAGCCTCCTGATGTGGTGAGCACAGACATATTTTTGGAATCAAGTGATGTTCATTGTCAAGGGCAGCGGTACTCTCTTGGGTAACCGTTGTAACCTAAGTTTGCCGCTGATACAAATCTTTACCATAATACCAAACACTTTATCCTCCTCATGAATCTTTAATTTTTCTCCAGTATTTTGACTCTAAGATGGTCTCTAGAAGGAACTATAGAAGGTTGGAGTTAGGCCAGAATAAAGAGATTATGTTAATTTATCCAACAGTGAATTTACCCAAAGTCAATTATAAACTTCATTTGGATATAGATCTCCTAATACGTTTCTTTTAAAAATAAAGTACTGTTTACATTGAAGAGGTACTTTGAGACTATAGGTGTATTGTTGGTGTGGCCCAGAAAGTGAGTGATTATTTTCATTTACATACAACATTTCCTCTTAACAGTAAGATTTTGGTCTGGGAGTATAATAAGACATAGATGTATAAGGCACCTGACTTCCTGTTGTGTCACCATGAGACAGAGGTTATAGGTTCAGATATTTGTTTTCCCCTGGCCTGAGAGATAAGGGAGATTGAGATGAAGGACAGTTGTACACCAGCTTCCTCTTCCTGGTAGTCCCAGGATTTGGTGCACAGCCAGTGTTTCTGCAATTTAATTTTATCTCCTGAGACCACCGAGTTGGTACTGGTGACTGGAGGTAAGAATGGGTGTTTCTTAAGTAAACACAAGAATCTTTTTGTTTGTTTTTTTATGGAAAAGACATTTTTTCATATTCTGTAAAATATATGGATGACGCTTGAATAAGTACCACAAGTGAAAAATTTCCAGACAATTTTCACAAGACTGTTTTCATTTATTTGGGATTTTCCACACACAGAGACTATTGAGCCAACAGAGAAGTCACTGTTAGAAATTCCATCCTAGAGCTGGGGATGGTCAGTCCAGAGGCAGAGGTGGGTAGATGTCTGTGAGCTCTGGGCCAGCCTGAGTAACATAGTGAGACCCTGTCTCAAAAAAAAAGAATTAAAAAAAAAAATCCATCTTGAAGGTTTAGCAGACTGTGTGATCATGTGTCTCCTTAAAAGTCTGAACTAAGCAAATGAAATTTTGTTTTATGGACCATAATTTTATGTCTTTAAATATTTTGGAGTAAAAATGTACTAGTTAAAACTTTTTAGAATCCTCAGGATCATATATATTTGACAGTTTACGTGATCGCAGTTGTAAGAGGAATAAGGCTTTCAAAACTCTGGCTTGATTGGCTCATCAGAAACATGAATTTGCAAGTAGTGAATAGACACTGAGAAATTCCATTTGCAGGGAAAGTGGTAATGTATATAAATTCCTCAACAAATGCAATTGACTTGTTTTCACTTGTGCTTGTCTTTGGAAAGCACCAGAGCACACAGAGACGTTCTGGGGACCCTCAGCCTCAGTGACAGCATGTTGTCACTCCTGTGGGTTGAAGAAGTCAATGCTGTATTTCTATATGAAAAGGTGACAAGACACAAGTGCCATTAACCTTTTATTTTACTGCGCATGTACTTTGATTTTTCTAAAATGACCTCACACAGCTTCATTTTGCTGAGGTCCTGGAAGATATGTGCAGACTTTGGCTCATAGCAGCTCACTGCAGCCATTTAAATGGTTGCTGAACAAATAAATAAGACAATTAATTAAAGGTGGCCACAAAAGGTGACTTAGCCCAAATCCTCTAGCTTCCATGGGCTGGATACCAGATGGAAAGGGTTCCCCTTGCCATGTTCTATCTGCAAAGCCCCATTCTATTTATTGCTGTGGCTTTTGGCAGGCTCTCTTTTCTCGGCCTGCATGCTCATGCCATGTGTGAGCATATTTTCCTGGAACAAAAATGAAGGAAATACTGTTTCTAAAAATATGCTTTATGAGTTTTTAACATTTCAGTCCTCCTTTCTACGAGTTTATTCACATTGGGATCCTAAGAAATTACATTCACAGAAGAAAAGAAAAGAAAAGAAAAGAAAAAAAAAGACAGAAGAAATGGCCAATCTGATTTTGTCTATGTAACAAATCTAACAATTATTTTACAAAATAAGTTAGCTCTTCTGTTTCTGAGAAATTTTATTTTTGTGGGTTTAGGCCACAGGCACACTGCTCTTACTAAGAATAATAACTATATTTTCTTATTACATATTCATACCAGAAAGTTCTCTTTGCACGCATTAATTATTATAACTGCATGGTAGGTATTATTTGTTACTTAGAGTTTATAAATGAGAAAATTGAACCATTGACCTTTTAAGAAGTCTGACTAGCAATGAGTTTGTTTGGGGTCCCTTCCTCTTCTTTCTACTCCCCCTCCCCCCTTCCTCCCTCCCTCTCTCTCTTTCTCTCTCCCTCTTATTTCCCCCATTCTCTTTTTCTATTGCAAGATATCAAGCTTTTGAGATATATTATTTTTGTTTTCTGATGTGACATTGTGAAAAGTTACTAATCATACAAAAATGTAGGAAAGAATTTACAGTGACAGTTATCTATTACCAGGATACATCATTGCAGCCTCCCGTACAGACAGACATGAATCTACCTTATTTGTGGGCATATTTCAAACTAAGCTGTAGGCCTCACTACATTTCTGTACACAGCCTTTCACATGTGTGTCATGGCTAGAATTCAAATTTAGTATATAATAAAAAATGCACAGTTCTCAAGTATTTATTTCCCTGAGTTCTGACAAACTTGCATGCCTATGTCACCAAAATCTATATATCACCCTAAAATGTGCCCTACTCAACCCCAGGAGCAAACAGTACTTTTTCTAGAACATTGTATGGACAAAAATCATATTTAATATACTTGTTTGTGCCTGGATCCTTTCTTACACTATGCTTCTCAGATTAGTGTGTTTCTTGGTCTGTTGGCCATTCTTTCCCACTTATTGATATTACTATTTTTCTGTACCTTGCTGTCTCTTGCTGACTGACACCTGAATTCTTTAACAAATGTGAATGAGCTTCTAGAGCATTCTTGTACAAGTCCTTTCATGAACACAGACCTTCATCTCTGTTAAAGGAACAAGTAGATGTCTCACTGTCCACAGGAGTGGGCTTGTTTCCATGTCATTGGATACACTCCCACCAACAGTACACGATCACTTTTGTTATCCGCATCCTCCGTAATGCTTGGCTCTGTCGCTCTTTTTTCCATTTTAGCCATTTTGGAAGTTTATAGCAGTAATGCATTATATTTTGAAGTACATTTTCGTTGACCAGTATGTTGAAATGATTTTTATGTGATTACTGTGCATTCATATATCGCCCTCTATAAAGTGTCCATTAAAGTAGTTTTTTTCATTTTTTATACTGGGTTATTTCTATTTTTATTTTTGAGATAAAGCATTCTTTATATATATGATATTAGTATTCATCAAATATGTGTTTTGCTAGTGTGGCCGTCAGACTGCCTTTGCTATCAATTCTCTCAAAAATGCCTTTTGGTAAACCTATGTTTTCAGTTTTGAGATATATTTCTCAAGATGTTTTCCTTTAGGGCTTTTCTTTCTGTTCACATTTTATTAGACTCTTTAACTCAAGTCAAAGTAACTTTGATTAATTGGGCCTTATAATTTTAACTTTATGTTTAAATTTATGCTTTATATTGAACTTTTGTTCAATGTATGTTATTATATGGGGTCAATGTAGAATTAATTGATTCCTATATCAATGGTTAATTTCTCAGCAGCATTTGTTTAAATAAAAAAAACAAGACTTGCTGTTCTCTATAGAAACTCCTGCATGCTGTTCCCCCAAAACAAATAATACTATATTATTCCCCTATTTGGGGGCTCTACTGCATCTTTTTGATGTTCTGTCTCTTTTCCATACCACAATGTATGAGTTACTTTTCTGCTGCTGGGATCAAACATCATGGCAAGTCAACTTATAAAGGGAAGGGTTTGTGTGACTAATGAGTCCAGAGGAATCTACAGCTTAGTTTGAGATATATTCACAAATAAGCTCAATTTATGTATGGGAGGCTGCAATGATGTATCCTGGTAATATATAACTACCACTGTAATTTTTTTCTATTTTTTTGTGTGTGATTAATAATTTTTCACAGTACTATATCAGAAAATAAAAATAATAAATCTCAAAAGCTTGATCTTTTGCAATAAAAAGGGGAATGGGTAAATGTAGAGAGCAGGCAAAGAGAAAGGAACGGGCAATGGGGGAGAGGAGGACACCCCAAATAAACTCATTACTAGTCATGCTTCTTAAAATGGCAAAGGTTAAATTTTCTCATTTATAAACTCTAAGCAACAAATTATACCTACATACAGTTAATGTGCAATGAGAAGTTCCGATTATGACTTAAGTAATAAGAAAATGTTGTAGTTATTATTTTTAGTAATAGCAGGGTACCTGTGACCATAAACCCACAAAAATAAAATTTTTAAGAAGTAGAAGAGTTAACCTATTTTGTGAAAATAATCGTTAGACTTGTTAGATAGATGAAATCAGATTGGCCATTTTGGAGGAATGTTTGGGTTTCGTTGGTTTTTTTGGAAAGGGTGAGGTATTGTCCTCATCAAGGTGGGAGGACAGTAAGAGGGCAGAAACAGGAAGCATCACATCTTCAAACTACAAACATGATGCAAAGAGAACAAACTGGAAATAAAACAAGGGTTTAAAGACTCACAGCCCACCTCAGGTAACATATCTCCTGCAGAAAGGGTACACACCCCAGACCTCCCCAAATAGGGCCATCAACCCTGAGAACAAACGTTTGAATACCAGAGCTCATGGAGGACAGATCTCATGGAGGTCACTCATTCAGACCTTTGTTATACTGATTAATGCACATTTATAGTTAGTCTTCTATTAAGGTGGTATATGGTATTTGTTCCTTCTTTTCAAAAAGTTTATGTGTCCCGGTTCTTGTGACCTTTTATATACACTTAAGGATTAGATTGCTGGTTACTAAAAATAAAAGCAAAAATCAGTCAACCAAGCAGGATTATAATTGGGACTATGCTGATATTCAGTCTCAAATTGGGAAGAATTGATGTCTGAATATTGAATTTTCCGATCCATAAACTTAAATGGATCCTTTCCACTCATATGGATCTTCTTTAATATCTCTCATGATATTTTGTTGCTTGCATTACAAAAGTCTTACATGTCTATTATTTAATCTTGGTATATAAACCACACACACAGATGTAGAATTTACTGGTTTGAATATATTTCTTGGCTGAATTTACAGAAAAGCCTGGGAGTAGTGTGACCTTAGGACTATCAAGAATACTTGGTATCTAAGATCTTGGTCTTCAGATATCTTCAGCCATTGGTAAGAACTGGCGTTCTCTGGAAAGGGGTCGTTTTAATGGCTGTGATGGTAAAAAGAGAAGGTGATCTTGGAACATCTGAGTTAAAGTGGCAAAACAAAAGGTTGTAGAATGCCCAGGGGACAGGAGCTGACCCGAAAGGGCCCCAAATAACATAGCATGTGAGTACCATGCAGAAGATGAAGGGTATGCATGAGTTCATCTTGATATAAATAAACTACAGAAAGATGCTCTTTCTAATAAAAAGAACTCTATTTAGAAAAGGCAGCCATACCTGTCCTGAGCTTCTCATAAGTATAGATGTTATTAGTCACTGAGTTCATGGGAAGCCTAGGAATGCCATGATGTAAAGACCTGCTAGAGATTGTGCCCATCAACTAAGTGGCCAAGGTCACTATCATGATGGTATCATTTAGCTACCCACTGTACCCCCCCCAACCATGCTACTGTTAGATAAAGCTAGCCTCTGTGATAGTCTTCCCAGTAACTTTGGTCAGTCATCAGCAACCCCAAGTGGAATGTTTTGCAAAAAACATGGTTACTACGTAAGATAGCATCCAGGGAAACAGAAGACCAAAGAACTACTAGACTGTCCCCATCCATAAGACATTGAGACTAGATGGCTTGGCGCAGAGGGGTTTTCTGGATTAGATCACGATCACAAAAAGGACATATCAGAAACACTGATGGGGTTGAAGTGAAGGCAAAGGCCAGTTAGTAGTACATTGATGACACTTTCTTAGATGTGCTAACTGTGTGGTAATTTAAATGTTAACATTGTGTAAATGGGAGAGGGGTATCTAGGAATGTGCTGAATTTACAACATATCTGTAAATCTAAAATTATTGTGAAGTAAAGTGTTGTTTAAAGTAGTAAGAATAATGAAATAGAGACCTGGTACATAAAACAAATCTTCTCAAATTTGCCATGGCTGAGGTAGGGTCTCAGGTTCAGCCCCTCCTTAGCTGTTGACTCCCTCCCTCCCTCCCTCCC
>PVIH01001458.1:189598-234448 GCA_004025045.1 Sigmodon hispidus | reverse complement strand
AAAAAAAAAAAAAAAAAAAAAAAAAAAAAAAAAGAAAAAAAAAAAAGCTGAAATAAGAAGACTGCCTATCTATCAAATATATTCTACTATATATCTAGAAGATCTAATTACCATGACTATTATATGAAAACATAGGTAATTATGACCTGTAATTGTTATCAACGTAGATAATCTAAAGACTAAGGTTTTAAAGGTAGACAAGCTATATACAGATGTACAGTTTGGGAACAAAGACTTCAACTATGACAATCATACAAACATCTTAAGTAGAAGTAGAAATGTATAGTGCAGAAGGACAATAGTATCCTTTTTTTTTTTTTTTTAAACTTCTTTATTTATTTAATTATTTGCCTTGATGTTTGCCTGGAACTGGAACTACGGACAGTTGTGAGCTGCCATGTGGGTGCTGGGAATTGAACCCGGGTCCTCTGGAAGAGCAGACGGTGCTCTTAACCACTGAGCCATCTCTCCAGCCCCAATAGTATCCTTAATATGTATCAATATGGGGGCTGGAGAGATGGCTCAGAGGTTAAGAGCACCGACTATTCTTTCAGAGGTCCTGAGTTTAATTCCCAGCAACCACATAGTGGCTCACAACCATCTATCTGGAGATTTGGTGCCCTCTTCTGGCACACAGGCATAGTAGAGACAGAATGTGTTGTATACATAATAAATAAATCTTAAAAAAAAAGTGTCAATATACAAAATATCTTAAACAGACATATAAAATAATTTCACCTTTGTAATTATATACAAGAATTCATGCCAGTGCAAATTGTGTATGACTAATATTTGGTTATATTTGTTTACAAGTAGATACAATAATCTACCTATATCTGTCCTATCTACTTCCCTTTTGTCTTCTTCAAAGGGGATTCCTGAGTCTATTTTTATTGTTCTCTCCTCAACTCACGTATAACTTATAACCACCCTTACAGAATGATAATTATCCATAACCCTTAGAAGACAAAACTTGGGCTGGAGAAATGGCTCAGCGGTTAAGAGCACTGACTGTTCTATCAGAGGACCTGAGTTCAATTCCCAGCATCCACATGGCAGCTAACGACTGTCTGTAATTCCAAGATCTGACACCCTTACACAGTTATGCATGCAGGCAAAAAACCAATTCACATAAGAGAAAAATAAATATTTTTTAAAAATTCAATGCTAGTAAGACATTACACAATCTGTTTCTGGTTATTCCTTCTTTCTGTTTATAAAACATCTCTTTCAAGGTGTGATTGGATGTTTCAACAACTGCTTGTCCTATAAGATTATATAGTATGCCTGTAATGTGGTTTATATTATGATATTCAAAAAACTGTTTCTTTTCTTGGGAAACACATTGTGGAGCATTATCAGTCTTAATTTGTACAGGTATTCTCATAATGGCCATGACTTCCAAAAGGTGAGTAATTACAGCATCAACCCTTTCAGAGCTCAGAGCAGTTGCCCACTGAATCCTGAATCAGTATCAATGATATGATGTACATATTTTAATTTTCCAAAGTTTGTAAAATGAAACAAATCCATCTGTCAAATTTTGTTTCCTTGCATCCCTTTAGGATTGCTTTCTGCAGGTAACAGTATTTGGTTATAAAATGAGCAAGCAGGACATTTCTCTACAATTTCCTTGGCTTGGTGCCAAGTGATGGAAAATCCCTCTTTTAATCCTTTGTTATTAACATGGTGATTCTTATGAAATTCTGAGTCTTTAGCATATTTCCTATTAATAACTGATCAATCTTATCATTACCTTGTGTAAGAGGACCTGGTAGACCCATATGGGATCTGATGTGTGTTATATATATATATATATATATATATATATATATATATATATATATATATATAATGACCTCTATTTCTAATAATTTTCTGTAACTGTATAAATAATACAGTTATTTCTGTTTTATCAAGAATAAAGCCAGCAGTATCAATATGTAAAACAACTCTTTCTGCACTTTGAGAGTCAGTAACTATGTTGAAGGGTCCTGTAAAATCTATTAGTTTCAAAAAATGGCATACGATCCTGACTTTCATACAGAATTGTAAGGGCTTTGAACCACTTTACTTAGGTCTCCTGATTTATATCCTGCCTTTCCTGATTTATTTGCAGCAGTACAGAACACAGGAAATCTAGAAATGATGGTCCAACGTGCTGCATGTCCACCCACACAAAGCCTCAGAAAGCTTAAAAAGGGTTTGAGATCACAGAAACAGAGCCAAAACAGCTTCCTAGTTATGTCCCTCAGGACATACAGAGCAGCATGTAGGATTGAGCTATAAAACGTCAGGCTTGCAGTGTACAGCTTATGTTGCAACAAGACCAGTTCCCCAAAGTCTCACAAGAGCCTCGATATAAGCACAAGCTGCATATGACAGGTATAAGGTTTCTATTTATACAGACAAAAGTGAATAGAGTCAAGCATGGCTTCTTGATAGCATCATTTTCTTGGGAGGGCTTTGTTTGCTGGTGGCAAGCAAAGGCACTGCTTCTTTAAGAGAGCCTCCCCAACTCTGTTTTAGCAACAAAAACCACTCTTTTAAGAGGCTTTGCTATGAAACACTTAAATGGTGTTTATGGTGGTGCTCTATTTGATGGCTCTGTGAATTGGAGTGGGAAATGTGGTTCCTGCCAGTACTTCTCCCATGAAGCTGAGGTCTTACAGACCAAGGAGCTTGGTGGAGCAAGCTACCATGGGTGAGGCTTTAATCCCACCCAGGTTTAGTAGATTAAAGGTGTGGTTAGAAAAAGATAGGAGGGGGCTGGAGAAATGGCTCAGCGGTTAAGAGCGCCGTCTGCTCTTCCAGAGGACCTGGGTTCGATTCCCAGCACCCACATGGCAGCTAACAACTGTCTATAGTTCCAGTTCCAGGCAAACACCAAGGCAAATAAATAAATAAATAAAGTTTAAAAAAAAAAGATAGGAGAAATGTAGTAAAGACAGATTCAGACAAAAGGAAAAAAAAAAACCTCTAACTGGTTTACAATGTCTTAAAAAATATACATAAATTGGGAGGGAAAAGAAAAAGGAAAAAGGATAGAGAAAGTCCTTTACAAGGAAATAAAGTATATGTATATACCACATAAAGATGAAAAGTACACAGAAAGTCTAGATATTGTATGTTATGTTGACTTTGAATTGTTTGACAGCTGAGGAAGGAGCAACAGCTGCTAAGAGACATTTGATTATAAAAGCTGCTGGATTAACCCAGCCTATACATTTTCTAAATGCCTGGACTTCAAAATTGAAGTCAAAAGATATGTTACTTTGGAGAAGAGGTTTTCTTTTTATTTCCATAGAAATGAGAGGTTGTGGATTTATTCTGAGTTAAAAAATACTAAGTTTGATAAAGACCCCCTGAAAAAAACTCAGATGGGAATGGGTGGCCCAGATGATCCAGCATTTCAGAGTACCTCTATTGCAGTTTTCTCTGAACTCTGCATCTAGAACAGCTTCAAAGTGACTGACTGAGATGACCCAGCTTCACAGAATACTCCAGACAGAACTTGACCATAATTCTAAATTTTCTCAGGATCCCCAAAAGATTACCAGCACCTCCAAATCAGCAGAAAACTATACCCACATTCCCCAGAAATGGATTATGGATGTTTGTCTTTGTTTACAGTATTGGTTACAAGTTGTTATAGATAATGGTCTGGAAAAAAAGCTATACAATGGAGATTAGATTAAGGTTCTTGGTTTTTTGTGTTTTTTTGTTTTGTTTTGTTTTTTTTTAAGGAGAAATGCTGTAGGATTATGCTTTTGTACATTGTAAATATTTGTCATTGTAAATATTGGTTTAATAAAATGCTGATTGGCCAGAAGCTAGATAGGAAGTAGAAGTGGGGCAATCAGAGTAGGAGAATTCTGGGAAGTGAAGGGCAGAGGAACAGATGACAGCAAGACATAGAAGAAGTAGGATGAGAATGCTGCACTGAGCAAAAAGGCACCAAGCCACTTAGCTAAATAGAAATAGAAATATGGGTTAACTTAAAGTATAAGAGTTAGCAAGTAAGAGCTGGAGAGATGGCTCAGAGGTTAAGAGCACTAACTGTTTTTCCAGAGGTCCTGAGTTCAAGTCCTAGCAACCACATGGTGGCTCTCAACCATCTATAATGAGATCTAGTGCCCTCTTCTGGCACAAAAGTGTACATGAAGATGGACTACTCATACATAAAATAAATAAATCTTTAAACACACATACATACACACTCTCACACACACACAAAGAGCTAGCAAGTAATAAGCCTGAACTATATGCCAAATAGCTTGTAATTAATAAAAGTCTTTGTTTGATTTTTTGGGACTGCTAGTCCAGACCATGGGGCTAGGCTAGTCCAGAAACTTCTTATTATGAGAAAGAGAGAGAACTAACTGGGTCTAGTGTGGGCTTTTGAAAACCTCAAAGCCAGCCTCTAGTGACACAACTCCTCCCACAAGGCCACACCTCAGAATCCTTCCCAAGCAGTACCACAGCAAATATTCAACTATATCTGCCTACAGGTACATTCTCATTCAAACTATCCCAAGATTATGTTTCTAAAATAGCAGAGGCTCAGTCAGAGCTTGGGTAAAATAGCCTGTGAACCAAAAGGAATTATGGGAAATGACAGTATAGATGAGCCAGAATATGACCCTAGGGATTTTGTGAGGGTTCCTAGAGAGCCAAGAAGGTGCAATACACATTCTTTTTTTTTTTTTTTTTTTAAAAGCACCCACATGGCAGCTCACAACTGTCTGTAGTTCCAGTTCCAGGCAAACACTAAGGCAAATAAATAAGTTGGATCCCTTATATCACAGGCTATGTGGTTGCTGGGAATTGAACCCAGGTCCTCTGGAAGAGTAGCCGATGCTCTTAACCACTGAGCCATCTCTCCAGCCCCAGATGGTAGCATTCTGGACCATAGCCCAGATGTGGGCTGAACATGAAAGGACTAGTATTGGCTTAGGACCCTCTGAGATCAAATTCTCTGCACAAAAGAGACTTATATGCCCCAGGGGGACGAAGGGCAGGGAATAAGAGACAAAGACAGAAGACAGAGGACAAGGGAGAAGCGGGGGGAAACAAGGGTGAAGAGAAGGGGTATTTGTCTCAGGGGAGGTAGGAGCAGAGGGCTGCCCTGGATAAAGGGACAGATGTGGCACACAGACAAATGGCAGATTATAAAGGCAGAAGGTAAAATCTAGTGTTAGGGTGAGAGATCTAATTTTGATTGGGCATGTTGAGTATTATGTGAGCCAAATGGGGCTTTGATTGCTGGACCTCAATACTTTCATAGCTGGACCTTGTTGCACAAATTTTGGTTGTATTAAATGAAACACAGAGCCAGATATTGGAGAAAGGCTGGACTATCAGAGAGAGAAAACAGACCCCAGTCAAATCTCACCCAGCGATTTTCTAGCTTCCTCTGCCTCACTGAGGAAGAATAAGAGAATTCAAGGACTGGTTGATTCTTCAATATGCTGAGCATTTAACTGCTCCTGTACCAGCTGCTCTAAGGCCTGCAATGCAATTTCTTTTTTGTTAAAGGCCATTGTTGAGCCCATATGGACTTATCCTTAGCCGTTTTAAAGGTAGTGCTATGGGTGTCTTTGAAAGATCAACAGCCATTGTGCCTTATTTCTGTACAACCTAAATGGTTTGTTACTGTTTCTTATAATACCTTTTAATGTTTCTCCCAGAAACTGTGTTAGCTTATGTTTTATTTCTGTGCTTGGAGGAATGTTAATCTGTGTACCTCATTGCTATAGTAAACCTCATCCCCATAAATTTATACCAATGTTAGCCACTTATGGCTTTAATATTCCTCTCTGTCCTTCTGGTCCTATACACTCAAGCTATCCCGCACTCTGTTTTACCTAGGATAATGACTTAGTTCCCAAAACTGAACATTTACCTCCTGAAGGGGCCAACTTGGATGCCATGACTCTGGTGAAATTATTGTTACATCCTATCTTGTGTCTAATGAACCTTCAATAATAACATCATTTATATATACTTTTTAAAAATATTTTTTATTATTTTAAGTGCATTAGTGTTTTGCCTGCATGTTTGTGAGGGTGTCAGATTTTGAAGTTACAGACAGTTGTTAGCTGCCATGTGGGTGCTGGGAATTGAACTGGGGTCCTCTAGAAGAGCAGTCAGTGCTCTCAACCACTGAGCCAACTCTCCAACCCTATTTGTACTTTTAACTTTGCCCTTTGCTCATTAATTGAAGCTTGCCGAAACATTCACTTTATAATTTTTCCTTTTCTATAGATTTTTCTATCATTCAGTGTAGTATGTCCTTTTAGAATAGGTTTTAATTTATTTTTTAAAAAATATTTATTTATTTATTATGTTTACAGTATACCAGATGTCACCATAGATGGTTGTGAGCCACTATGTGGTTGCTGGGAATTGAACTCAGGACATCTGGAAGAACAGTCAGTGCTCTTAACCTCTGAGCCATCTCTCCAGCCCCAGGTTTTAATTTCTTTAATTGTTTAGCCTTGCTCTTCATTGCTTCTACAGAATGACTCTGTCTTCCAATGCCTACCTTAAATACCTTCTTTGCCCAGTTGTTTCACATCCAGGTTAAGATGAAAGGTTTGAGCTACTACTATTTGTTAGTTAGCCTTGAACTCACAGAAACACAGAAAGATCTCTGTCTCTGGAGTTATGGGATTAAAGGAGTGAGTTACCATCCTCTGACCCTCCTGGCTTGACTGTGGGTGGATCTGTTCTCTGATATTTCAGATTGGTTTTATTAAATATATAACATATCACCACAGGACTCAGCCTCAGGAGGAGGAAGTGGCCAAATATAGGTATAGCCCTCGGTGACAGCTTTGGGAATGTGATCTTACAGTCTTTAGCAAGGCAAAGGGAATGGGGGAATAGGGTAAGGCCTGCCAGAACAATGTTTGCCATGCTCGGGCTGACTAGAGTCTCTTCAGAACATGTGTTCATCACTGGATCAAGGGAATGTGTCCCATTTGTACAATGGAGCTCTTATTCACTCTTGAAGGGGGAACTGAGTCATCATCTTTCCAGTACACAGTTGAATCAGGAGAATATGATGTCAAGTGTAGTAATTAAGGCACAGGTTGACAAATACTGCATGATCCCACTCAGATGTGGAATCCAATGAAGATGAAGTCATAGAAGAAAAGCTGATTGTGGTCACCTGAGTCTGGCCACAGGTAAAGAGGGAAGGAACAGAGCATTATTACTGAACAGGCACAAATTTTCAGATAGGAAATCTGGTCAGTCTGATGTTTGTGCCCATCTAAACGTTCTTCATTTATTTATTTAAAAGATTTGTTTACTTATTATGTATACAGTGGTCTGCCTGAAGGCCAGAAGAGGACACCAGATGTCTTCATAGAGGGTTGTGAACCACCATGTGTTTGCTGGGAATTGAACTCAGGACCCCTGGATGAGCAGTCAGTGCTCTTAACCTCTGATCCATCTCTCTTGCCCTCTTCATTTGTTTATTTTTAATTTTGTCTTTTTGTTAATTAAATTATGTAAACATCAGGACAAAAGCTTTCCCTGCCACCTTCTCTCATTCCCTCCCTCCACCTTCAGTTGTGCCTTTTGACATAGGGACACACCGTGCAGCCCTGGTTGGTTTGGAACTTGATATGTAGACCAGGCTAGCCTTGAATACACAGGGATCCACCTTGTCTGCCTCCAGAAGAAAAGACTCCAAAGCTACACAGAGAAACCTTATCTCACAGCCCCCACCCCCACCCAAAAAAAGAGCCACTCACTGCTGGCCTTAATCTAAGGATTTTGCAACTGGAATGAATACTGCTATAAATTTTCAAACTGGAATATGTAATTTAAGGCAATAGTTCCTCAGAGGCCCACGAGAGGGCACTGGAGCACATAGCATCTTAAAGGAAGATCCCGGCATTCCAAGCCGCTGCATCTTGGGTTTTTTTTTTTTTTTCATCAAGGTGGACGGATGCTCTACCTTAGTTCTGCTAATTTGGTGAAATATATTTTTAGAATTTATTTTATAGGATTTCTGCTCGCACATCCACCCAAAAGCATAAAATAATGAGACCCCAAAATGAACCTGGCCTATTACTTGTACCCCTTCAAAAGGAGATCGCTAGCAGAGGCGTGGCGAGCGTGTTTCCTCTTTGAGGCTGCGATTAGTGAGATGGAAATAATCTCCACTGCATGTTCGTGTGTTTGATGGATGTGTTTATGTGCTTTTTCCTGTCTTTGTCAATTCCTTTATAAATTTGTCTGGCAGCTTCTTCCAGAGCTATCTTTTAGCCGTCCATCAGTTTCTTAGAGACTGCTTATCTTCATGCCACACTTGTGTATCTGAGTACCCAATAAGGATTATGGACTCGTTTCAGACAAATCAGCCGGAACAGAAATTGTCAACAGAAGCAAGAGACATTACAAAATCCCTGAGGGCCCCAGCTTGAGCCAAGGCCAGCAAACATTGCATCAGCAGCTGGGGCACTAGATGTCCAACCACAGGTGCACTGCTCTTGGGGAGGCATCTCTCCTATGAGGGTGGGTGGCTTGTAGGTGGTCTTCCTATTTGCACCATTTTCCTCTGAGCTCCTGACCAGGGGCTACGCAGACAACATGCCCTCATGTTCCTTTTCCCACCTTAATTTTTTTTTTTTTCTTCAAAGAAAGAGTACAGAGGTTGAGTCCAGCCGATATATGGTGCACAAATGTAATCCCAGCACTTTGGAGGCAGAGATAAAGGATCAGCATATTTAAGGTTCTTCTTGGCTATAGAGCAAGTTCAAGGGTAGTGTGGGCTATAGGCTCCTGTTAAGAAAGAGGGAAAGGGCAGGAGAGATGACTCAAGAGTTAAGAACACTTGTTGTTCTCACAGAGGACCAAGGTTCAGGTCCCAGTACCCACATGGTGGCTCACAAGTTCATATAACTGCAATTTGAGGGAATCCAATGCCTTCTTCTAAATTCTGTGGTCACTAGGCATACATGTGGTGGACATACATACATACAAGCAAAGACTCATACACATAAAAATAAAATAAATAAACCTAATAAAAAAATTAAAACAAGAAAGAAGAAAGAAGGGACAGATTTTTTCCCCCCCTAAAGTCATAAATCATGCCTTGGGGCTTGGGATGTAGCTCAATTGGTAGCGGGCTTGCCTCTCCCATCTTCGATGTCACCAGACTTTATATATGCGTGAGGACAAAACACTCATACACATAACATATAATAGATAATTATTTTGTTTTTTAAGACGGGGTTTCTCTGTGTAACAGTCCTGGCTGTGCTAAACTCGCTTTGTAGAACAGGATGGCCTTGAACTCACATTAATCCAATTACCTGTCTTCTCAGTGCTGAGATTAAATGTGTTCTTCACCACCCTGGATAAATGTTTAATGTAAAAAAGTCATGTATTGACTACTGGCCAATCAGTGTTTTATTAAACCAATTTTGGTTATTAAAAAAAAGTCGTGCATCTTTCTTGTTTATAAGGGGTTCTCTGCCTTCCTGTCCCCTCTCTCCCCCACTCCTTCCCCCCTTGTGTGACTGAATAGGGACTCTTTTCCTGTAGTCTGGAGCTTAAGTTCTTTTTTTTTTTTTAAAGACTTTATTTATTTATTTTTATTTATTTGCCTTGATGTTTGCCTGGAACTGGAAACTGGAACTACAGACAGTTGTGAGCTGCCATGTGGGTGCTGGGAATTGAACTCAGGTCCTCTGGAAGAGCAGTCAGTGCTCTTAACCACTGAACCATCTCTCCAGCCCCAAAGCTTAAGTTCTTTTGAGCAGGGATTTTTGACTTGCTCCAAACTACAGGAAAAGGATCCATTCTAAAAATTCCCACTAAATGGCCTTGTTTCTAGAGAGGAATCTATAAATATTAATTCTTAAGCCACCTCATCAAGGTATATTGCTGACTGATTAATTACTGCTGTTAAAATATTAAGTAATATGGGCTGGAGAGATGGCTCAGAGGTTAAGAGCACTGACTGTTCTTCCAGAGGTCCTGAGTTCAATTCCCAACAACCACATGGTGGCTCACAACCATCTATAGTGAGATCTGGCTCTCTCTTCTGTATACTGTATACATAAAGTAAATAAATCTTTTAAAAATATTAAGTAATATTCCTTATTTAGTCTAAGGGATCTTAAGGCCTGGGCATGGACAGTTATCACTTATTGGGGTGGGGCCAATAGTTTCAAGGCCTCTTGTCTCCCAATCTTTTTTTTTTTAATATTTATTTTTATTTTACTTGCATTGGTGTTTTGCTTGGTATATGTCTGTATGAGAGCACTGGATACCCTGGAATTAGTTACAGACAGTTGTGAGTTGTCACGTGGGTGCTGGGAATTGAACCCAGGTCCTCCGGCAGAGTAGTCAGTGCTCTTAATCAGTAAGCCTTCTTTCCAGCCTCAACTCTTTTTTTTTTTTTTTAAACTTATTTATTTATTTATTTATTTATTTGCCTTGGTGTTTGCCTGGAACTGGAACTACAGACAGTTGTTAGCTGCCATGTGGGTGCTGGGAATCGAACCCGGGTCCTCTGGAAGAGCAGACGGTGCTCTTAACCGCTGAGCCATCTCTCCAGCCCCACCTCAGGCTTTCTTAACCGCTGAGCCATCTCTCCAGCCCCAGCCTCAGGCTTTCAACACATGCACCTTAGGGGGTTGCTTCAGATGCAAACTGCAACACAATATATTACCTGTCCTGGGAGACTGGGGAAATGGTCATTGTGTGGGCATTATGAAGGCTGGACTATGATGTCAGCTGTCTTCTATTGTTCTTCACTTTATTATTAATTTTATATATTTATTTGAAACAAGGTCTCATGGTGTAGCTGGCCTGGAACCTACTGTGTAAGCCAGGGTAGCCTCAAACTCAGAGATCCAATTGCCTCTGCTTCTGCCTCTCAAGTGCTAGAATAAGAGATGTGCATCAGCATGGTGGGCATATTATTATTTTATAAATTATGTATATGTGTGGGGATGAGTGTGTGTATGAGTGCAGGTGCCCATGGAGTTCCAGGTAGCTGCCCAGCATGGGTACTGAGAACTGAATTCAGGTCTTCTATAAGAGCCTTGAGCCTTCTTTCCAGCCCTACCTCTTTGAGACTTGGTCTCTCAATGAATCTGAAGCTCATAATTTCAGCTAGACTAGCTGGCCAGTGAGCTCCTGGGGTACTCCTGTTTCTACCTGAGGGAAACACACTTGTGTGCACTATCACGCCATACACAGCCATGCCCAGCTTTTACGTGGATGCCAGGGATTCAAACCCAGGTAAAGCATGTACTTTACCCACTGAATCATCTCCTTGCTTTGCTTTTTGAGGCAGGTTTCACTATGTAGCCCAGACAGACCTCCAGCTCATGGCAATCCTTCTATCTTAGCCTCCTGGATGCTGAGATTACAGGCATCATATGCTTAGCTCCATTTTACCATTATTATTGTTGCTAATTTGAGACAGGGTCTCATATAGCCTAGGTTGACCTTGATTTTGCTATGTTGTTGAAGATGACCTTGAACTCTGGATCCTGATGCCAGAGTCTTCAAAGTGCTAAGGTTACAGGCATACTTTGAGACTTCTTTGGTGGGTGATAGTGAACAACCTAGAGCCATGTGCATGCCAAGCATACATCATGTCACTGAGATGCATGTCTAATGCATTCCATCATATCTGTCTCTTAGTGTTTTCATCCATCACTCTGTGAGTTCCATAAGAGAAGACTTTCTTGTCTCTCTAAAATTTCACACCAAGAATAAGGTCATAGGGAAGGAGTCAAAAAACACTTGTTGAATGAACAAGAGGAAAATAGTTACATTCTTTTGGATTTTTTTTTTTTTTTCTTGAGAAAGGGTCTTACTAAGTAGCCCTGGCTGTCCTGAAACTATGTAGCTTTTGCCTGGCCTTGAACTCACAGAGATACTCTTGTTTCTGCCTCCTGATAACTTGGATTAAAGGCATGAACCACCAAGCCTAGCTAGTATGCGTGTTTTAAAAGGTGCATGTTGGGGTTGGAGAGATGGTTCAGTGGTTAAGAGCACTGACTGTTCTTCCAGAGGACCAGGATTCAATTCCCAGCGCCCACATGGCAGCTCACAATTGTCTGTAGTTCCAGTTCCCAGTTCCAGGCAAACACCAAGGCAAATAAATAAAAATAAAGTTAAAAAAAGGTGCAACATCAGTGTTGATAACAAAAGTTGTGATTTTCACTAATGGTGCACTATTAAAAAAGCCAGGCACCAGAATAAAAGCACTGCTTTTGTTTACATTTTTTTTAAAGTATGTGTGTGAATTCTTGCCTACATGTATGTTTCTGTAGCACATATGTGCAATGATTTTCAAGACCAAAAGAGGATGTCGGCTCCCTTGGGACTAAAGTTCAAATCCTTTGGGACTGAATTTATAAGTGGTGATGAGTTGCTCCTTAAGTGCAAGGATTTGAACCCTAGTCCTTTGGATGAGCAGTCAGTGTTCTTAAATCAGTCAACCATCTCTCTAGTCTGAAGGCAACCATCATTGATAGGTGCTTAATTTTCTTTCACCAGGCAGGTTTCAATTTCTTTTTTGCACTTAATCTTTTCAGTAAATCCTAACCACCTGTTTTACCAAGTTCTCATGACTAAGTGTGTAGTGCCTATTATATACCAGCCTTTAGTATTATTATTTAATTACCTAATGATTTTTATTTATTTTTTGGATACAAGGCCTAAATAGCTCAGGCTGACCTGAAATAGGCTATGTAGACCAGGCTAGCCTGCAACTTGCAATGGTCGTCATGCTTCTGTCTCTCAAGCGCCCGGAGAACTGATGTGCACCACCAGGCCTGATTGCTTATTTATTGTGTTGTTGATGGAACCCAGGACCTCAGCCATGCTAGGCAAGCCCTCTAAGATTAAATTACACCTAATGTTTCTTGAGAGAGTTCTGAACGTATCTCATTTAAAGGATAAACGTGTTGACCCTCTGCGATGCTCCCAGAATGAGGCTCTGGCCTGAGCAACAAGTGCACACCTGCGTAAGGAGGAGGTAAGAAGATCAGGGTCTTTTCCAGGATCCACAGACCACCGCAGATGACATGGGTAAAGGGGCCTCTGAACCTCCCTGCATGCAGATGGGTTTAGAGCTCAGTCGGCAGGTGGGCGGAGCCAGACGGACAGGAGGGCGGGGCCTGTATTGTCCGCCCCGCAGGGCATGCCGGGAACCCCGCCCCCAAGATGGCGTCTTACTGACAGTTGGATGCGGAGCGGCAGAGGCGGATCCTGCTTGTCAGGGCGGCGGCGGCGGCGGGGCCGGGGTCTCCCGGGCCGGGTTTGGCTTGTGGAAGGGATGGCGGCGCGGAACGCCTAGGGCGGTGCCGCGCGGGCGAGGCGGGCGCGGCGGGCGGCCATGGGCTGCTGAGACGGCGGCGTCTCCGCAGCACCTTCCTTTAGCCATGGGTTCGTCGGCTGCCGCGGCAGCGGCGGCGGCGGCGGCGGACTCGGCGCAGTGGCTCTCGGTGAAGGAGGAGACCATCTTTCTGCACGACGGGCTTATCCGGGTCACTGACCTGGCCGAGCTTCCCAGCGAGATCCTCGGCGCCCCGGAGGCTGCCGACACCGACCTGGAGGTGAGCGAGGCCCCCCGCAGGCCGCGGCAGGTGTGTGCGACTCTGGAGAGCATCTTCGGGCCGCGGCCTGGAGCCCGGGCAGCCGCCGCCCCGCCGCTCCCCTCCCCCATGCACCGGGAGTCTCTTGGCGGGCGCGCCCAGGTGGCTGAGCTCCCGAGACCTTTTGTATTTTGAACGGTTGCACACACGCTCTGCTTCTTTTCAGCCCCAGCCCTGTGTTGATTTTGTGTGCGCGCGAGTGCACGCGTGTCTGTTGGGGAGACCAAGTGACAGCTGCCAGGCTTCCTCCACCATAAGCAATCCTGCAACCTGTCTGTGCGGTGCCTCGGACCGACACACAGTCCTTTGTCAGGAAAGCCGGCGGTGTGGACAGCGAGAAAGGGATCCTATATCGCGGCCTGGGAATGGTCAAGGGCGGGTGTGGGAGTGCGTGAGTGTGTGTAGTGTGTGTGTGCGCGTGTGTTGCGGGGTCGATGAGAAGCCCAGTCTCAGGAGCGGTAGGTAGCAGGTGCCTCTGCTAGCCTAAGCAGTTGACTTTCCCCCACCCCCATCCACCTCAAGGAAACCAAATGTGCATATGGTGGATGGGAACTTTCCACCGATTGCCTCAGTTATGTTGTTTGCCTAGAGGTGGGAATGTTGGCGGTCGAGTTTACATCCAGGCCAGGTGGATGTTGACCCTCCTTCCCCTCCACTTTCTGGGGTGACATTTTCGGTGTGCAGGATGCATAGAGTGTTGTGAAATTCGTATTGTCGCATGGAGAATTCCCTGGGGTACGTCGCAGACAGGAGGACCTGTGTGCGGAATCTTTTGTGTTTTGCGGTTTCCCATGCATCTGGCATTCAGTACCACCCATATTTATAGAAATGGATTAAAATCCCATTACTGTGTGTTTTTGAAAAGGCAAAGATTTGATCGAGTTTAGCGAGACTCGGACGTGCTTGAGATGCGAATGCGGTTCTCCGTGTTTGTGTGTCTGTCTTTGAGGTTGCTTCAGAATTTCCGTTTGTGATTCTTAATTGACACATTTTACAGTCTAACCACGATAACACGGAAGATATATAAGTTGATAGAGAATTCCTAACGTGGAATCATAATACAATTATGTTTTATTTGGGCCTATTCTATAAAAAGCAAGGTGTGTCTGAGTTAACTGCCTGAAAACTCCAGGGCTCTGATGGTATGATGGTAGACTCTTTATTTAATGGGCGCTGCTGTTGTGTAAAGGTGGAAAGTGGATGGTGCTCTTTGTTCCTTGGAGACTAACCTAAATTCCCCAGACTGTTTGGTGCATATGCAATTGAGTTTTTAGATTAGAAGGAGTAGAATTATTTTAACAACTGAGTTATTCAGTTGATGTTTCTAAAATGTTTACTGTATGTGTCTAGAGTGAATTTGTCAGCTGTTTCCAGCAAAGATTCGTTTTAAAGGAAATACTATGCTGTAGAAGATTAATTCTTCTCTAAAAGGAACGTGTAAATGAGTGATACTTATTGAGACTGGCAGTAGGGTAATTGTTTTATTTTCATTTCTTCCCAGACTACAGTATCTGGAGAAGCAAGTAGTCTAGTCTGTGATTCACACACCTAAGTATTTAATAATACTCCTTACCTGTATATCCCTTTTGTCCGGTGCTGTCCTATTAGATTCTTCAAAAAACTTAGATTCTCAAAAATCTCTAGGAGCTAGATGTCCTTACTCATTGCAACAGTTATATTGTATCTATTGTGTGGATGTAGAAAGCGAAGAGTAGAGCAAGTGTGCAGTTTGTTCAAGATCTTTATTTTTATTTTTTGAGACAAGGGTCACTCTGTGTTCCTGGCTGTCCTGGGACTTTATGTAGACCAGGCTGGCCTGCAACTCACAGAGATCTGCTTGTCTCTGCCTCTCAAGCGCTGAGATTAAAGGCATGCACACTATACTTAGCCTTAAGTATTTTTTTAATACTTAGAATTAATTGAATCACTGAGCAGTTTCTTCAGTCTTAAACTCAGATCCTTATGCTGTACAATGCAATAGGAGCTGCCTTCCTAACCCCACTTTGTTTCCTGTCCAGCAACTGTTTCTTTTTCATGTTTCAGGAAGATTAGAGGTTTATCAGTTTTAAAGTGTATCTTTTGGGATGTTAGCACACCTCTGAAGTAGTGTCTCCCAGATCTCTCTAGTCGACTCTGAAGGAATAGCAGTGTTCTTCATAAGGTTTTGTTTGTTGGTGTCATTTTTTGGTTCTTTGTTTTTTAAGACAGGGTTCCCTGTGTAGCCCTGACTGTCCTGAAGCTTCCTCTGTAGAGAAGGCAGGCTTCAAACTCACATAGATCCTCCTGCCTCTGCCTCCCCAGGGCTGGGATTATTCATAGGGTTTTATAATTATAGAATTCTTCCACTAATGATTTTGAATTATGAATAAGACTCGAACTTACTTGAATAATTTATGAGAGACAACCATAATATATAAGACTAGAATTTTAGAGCACAGAAGGGATCTTAGAAATGATCCCCCTTGAAATATGAGTGTTTCCCTCATTTTTAAATTGATCAGAAAGTATTCTGCTGTGATATCTAGCTATGGTAGTAAACTAATCTGGGTCTTCTGCCTCTGGGTTCCAGTGTTCTTTTTATTTTTGGTGCTGTGTGAAGTTACGTATCAGTAAAGAATTTGGGCTAGAGAGATGGCTCATCGATTAAGGGCACTGACTGTTCTTCTGGAGGATCTGAGTTCGATTCCCAGCATCCATGTGGCAGTTGACAACTGTCTGTAATTTCAAGATTTGACACCCTTGCACAGTTGTACATATGGGCAAAACACCAATTCACATAAAATAAAAATAAAAAAAATATGGGGGCTGGAGAGATGGCTCAGCGGTTAAGAGCACCGTCTGCTCTTCCAGAGGACCCGGGTTCGATTCCCAGCACCCACATGGCAGCTAACAACTGTCTGTAGTTCCAGTTCCAGGCAAAACACCAAGGCAAATAAATAAATAAAGTTAAAAAAAAATAATTAAAAAAAAAAAAAAAAGAAAGAAAAGAGGGGCTGGAGAGATGGCTCAGAGGTTAAGAGCAATGACTGTTCTTCCCAACATCCTGACTTCAATTCCCAGCAACCACATGGTGTCTTACAACCATCTATTGTGACATCTGGTGCCCTCTTCTGTATACTGTATACTTAATAATAAATAAGTAATTAAAAAAAAAAAGAAAGAAAAGAATCTAAGGAGATCAAAATCGACCTGAGAACATCTGGAGTAAATTTTCCTCCTAGTAAATTATAGATAACTTTTTAAGGGAAAAAAAAAAAAAAAGCCTACCCCAAAATAGTGTTTTCAACAAATTAGGGCAAGCAGTATCTTGTGGACTTAGCAGTAAGTGAGGTCTATTTTGTTTTGGTGTTTGAGGGCATGGCAGTAGATGAAATGAAAACTTCCTTCTCTAAAAAGCTTATATTTCAGCATGAAGATGCAGGATACTCTATCCGCATCACAGCTCCTCAGTGTCCTTGGACAGGACTTGGGAACTGTTGGATATCCAAACCCACCAATGCTGAAGCTCTTGTATAAATAATATAGTTTAGCATAGAGACTTTGTACAGCTATATATAAGTCATCCTATGTGTAGTACAAGGAAGACAGTTATATTGCTTAGGAGATAATATTAAAGATACTTTTGTTTATATATCCTGTGCCCAGTCACATTGCACACAAACAGGGCAGAGATGACATGTTCTAATAGTGAACACTAGGGAGAGGAGCTTAGAAATGGTGGTAGGTTACAAAGGGGATGCTTACACATCACTCCATGTGTAATCCCTCCATGTGATTGTGTGGATTCTGTGTAGTGTTTGCTACAAAGCAAATCAGAGTTTTGGTTTTTGAAAATTTCTCCTTCTCCTCTTCTTTTGAGACAGGGTCTCAGTATATAGTCTAGGCTAGCCTTGAACTCACAGAGATAGATCCTTTTGCCTCTGCCTGCCCAGTGTAGGTTTTAAAGAGGTACATCACCAGCCCAATATTTTCCTGAATATTTTCAATCCACAGTTGGTTGAGTACGAAGCTATGGCGGAACAACTTGTGTGTGTATGTGTGTGCATGCATGTGCCTCTGTGTGTGTGTGTGTGTGTGTGTGTGTGTGTGTGTGTGTGCTAGTGTACAGTATGTGATGACAGTAAGTGTTGTGGAGAAGATAAGCCACGTAAAGACATGGGAGTTTATTTCATAGCCAGTGGGCTGAAAGGAAAGTGCAGGCAGGCTTCTGAGCAGAGCCTTGAAGGAAGTGAGAGTGTGACCTATGGCTGTTGAGCAAAGAGCATCCTACACAGAAAGGACATCGGGAGCCAAGTGTCTGAGAGGAAACTATCCTTAGCTCTTTGGGAGCCGAGGGGAAGAAGAGTGATGGGAAGGAGTCAGGAATGCTGATCAGGTGCCGCCTTGGCAGTGAGGGCTTTGAGTCTCACAGTGAATTAAGAATGCAGAGTGAGGCTTATTTTTATATTAATTTTTAAAATTAGTAAGCAAGATAATAAATGCCATCGTGACATTTCATACATATATATATGTTTTTTACCCCCCCCCTTTTTTCTTGTTCTTGAATATAGCTGTCTTCTATCTGTGTGGTACATACTGTAGTCCTAGCGTTTGGGAAGCTGAAGTGGGAGGGTAGAGAAATTGAGGCCAGCTTGTGTTACACAGGGGATGAGTGTGCATGCATGTTGTCATAGTGATGAGCTCTGTAAAGATTCCTTTCAAGTGTTCAGTGCTCTTTGACCATCTCCTCCCCTTCCTCACCCCTCTCCCTTCCTTTCCCGCTAGAAGATTAGTGTTTAGTATTGAGGTAACTATGAACTTAAAGGAAAAAGGCTGCAGCTCATAGTGATAGCTCATGGAGCTTAGTGGGAGAGCATTTACATGACAAACACAAAGCCCCGGGTTCAGGGCCCACCACCACACACATACACACAACTCAAATGACATTGAAACTTAAATTTTTTTCATAGAACATTAGTGTTTTAAATGAAGATAATTAATAATTTGTTGGTTGAAGTTTCAAAAGTTTGCTGTTTATTGTTTCATATTTATTTTGCAAATATCACCTAGGGACAAGTCTCTCTCCCCTTTTTCTTTCTCCCTCTCCCTCTCTTTCTCTCCCTCACACACAGAAGCTATTTTCTCAATATCTCCAACATATTTTTTATCCTACAGTTTATTTGTTAGATTTTTTACATTTTTATTTATCCATCCATCTATCATTGCATGTGTTTATGTGGACTTGAATGCCAGGGTGTTTGTGAGGAGGTGAGAGGACACCTTGTGGGAATCAGCTAGTTTATGACAGGTTGGTTATAAGGACTGAGCTCAAGCTGTCAGGCTTGGCATCAAATACCCTCACCCTTAGAGCCATTTTCCTCTTTTAAATTCAAATATTTTCTTTTATAAAAAATATTTTTTTAAAAAAAACTTTATTTATTCATTATTTATTTATTTATTTGCGTTGGTGTTTGCCTGGAACTGGAACTACAGACAGTTGTTAGCTGCCATGTGGGTGCTGGGAATTGAACTGGGGTCCTCTGGAAGAGCAGATGGTGCTCTTAACCGCTGAGCCATCTCTCCAGCCCCTATAAAAAATATTTTTACTCAGCCTTGATAGGGAGAGGGACTCGGTCCTCCCTCAACTGGATATGCCAGACTGAACGGACTCACCTTTGCATTCCTTGCCCTCTGGGGTGAGAGGAGGCTGAGGGAGGACTGGGAGGAGGGGAGAGAAGGGGGCAGTGGTAGATATGGGATATTTTTAAATTAAATATTTTTATTTATTTATTTTATATGTGTATGAATGTTTTGTCTGCATGTATATCTGTTTGCCACATGCGTGCTTGGTGCTTGTGGAGGTCAGAAGAGGGCATCAGATCCCTTGGAACTAGAGTTACAGGTGGTTGTATGCACCATGTAGGTGCTGGGAATTGAACCATGGACCTCAGCAGGAGCAGCCAGTGCTCTTAATCACTCACTGAACCATCTCTCCAGCCTCAAATTCAAACATTTTTATAATTAGTGGTTCTCATTTTTCTTTTATTTTTGTGTGTCCCTGGGAATTGAATCTATTTTCTGTAACTGCTAATGAAATGCAAGCATTCTCTTCCTAATCTGCATCTCCAGTCTTGCTTCTTATTATTCATGATTGTGAGGAATTCTCTTCTTCCCTCAGCCATTAAAATACATTCCCCACAGACTGATTTTTTTTAAAAAAAATATTTCGGGGCTGGAGAGATGGCTCAGCGGTTAAGAGCACCGTCTGCTCTTCCAGAGGACCCGGGTTCGATTCCCAGCACCCACATGGCAGCTAACAACTGTCTGTAGTTCCAGTTCCAGGCAAACACCAAGGCAAATAAATAAATAAAGTTTTAAAAAAATATTTCATTTAATTAAAAATATTTTAAAGATTTTTTTATTTTATGTATATGAGGTTTGCCTGTGTGTTCAGTGCCTTTGGAACTCAGAAGAGGGTATCAGATTTCCTAGAACTGGGGTTACAGATGATTATAAGTCATTATGTAGATGCTGGGAACTAACCCAGGTCCTCTGAAAGAACAAGAACTCTTAACCACTGAGCCATCTCTCTAGCCTCCATACAAATATTTAAGCAAGAAAGTTAACATTAATTTTGTGACTGTCTCAAGCTGGAAACATTCCAAATTTCCAAAAGGTGAATAGATAAACAAGTAGAATATTCATATAGTGGAATAAAAGCAGTAAAAAGTCATGCTCTGTTTCTAGTACATGCTGGGCTTATGCTGGGTGCTAGAAGCCAGTCACAGCACACACTGTACAATTCCATTTATATGAGATTCTAGAAAATAGACTTGTGATGACTGTCTAGAGGAAAAGAAGAGGGCCAGGGAGGACTGGAGAGGATAGTAGAGGAAAATCAGGAGACTTCCAAGGTGATGGGTGTTTTGGTTATGGTATTATTTTATGTTCATATGTATATGTGTCAAAACAACTTAGATCCTACAGTTTAAATATGTGCAGTTTATTGTATGCCAATTATACTTCAGTAAGCAAACACAATCTCTGCATGCCTGGAGTGTTCTGGGTACTGTTTGGGAAGTGAAAGGCAGCAGGGTTTTGTGTGTTGTTTGTTTTGCTGTTTAAAACAGGAACATTTGGGTTTGGAGCTGCTCAGCTGAAGCAGCCAAGGCTGTGTGTGCTGTGACATGTACAGAGTACCTTCTGGATAAAGTTCAGTCTTCATTTGGTCTGTTGTGGGATACTATTAACCCTGTGGAAGAGTTCAGAGCCAAGTTTCTAGATTTTAGAATGGGGAGATAATGAATGAATAAACTATCCTTGTTCACCCGGTAGTTTTTTCTTGGCATGCAGCCCTCAAGCACTGATACAAGTCACTAGTGTTCTATGAGCTTGGATGAAAGGCTCAGCAAGTCAGAGCATGAAGTAAGGATGAAGATATGAGGATTGCCAAGGATAGTCAGAATATGGCTAAGGGTTGAAAGTCACACCTTGTTTTGACATTGGGTCTTCTATAGACAGCTCCAGCTGGCTTTGAACTTGATAGTTAGCTGTGGATGACCTTGAATTCCTTCCTGGTCTTCCTGCCTCTCCAGAGTTTTGACAGTGGGATTACAGGTGTGGCTACCACAGTTGACTTGGTTTAATGTCTTTGTCAACATTGTCAACTCTTCTACCACCACTATGGCAACAGCACATTGGTATTTGATGCCAGACTTTTGTGAAATGTTTCATGGCTTTTGTTGAACCTTTAAACCTCAGAACAAATGCCTTCTGAGGTTGGTTATTGTTATCTACCCCAGGCCCCAGTGCAGAAATTGTAGTATAAAATTAAATTAAGATTTATTAGGTAATTAAATAAGTAAATTTAAAATTAAAATTTAATTTAATTTAAAGTAAAATTAAGTAATCTGACAGATCAGAAATCATAGTGACATAGCAGAGGCTGGAATCTTTTTGGTTCCAACCTGGGGTTCATGTTCTTAACATATTAGACAGTCGTTATTTTAGAAACATAGGAGTTGGGAATGTAGCTCAGTCGGTAGAGTGCTGGCCTCACACACAGAAAGCCCTGGGTTTATTACTAATGCTGCATAAGCCAACATAATGCACTCTTTAATTCTAGCATTTAGAAAGTAAGCACAGGACAATCAGAAGTTTAAGGTCCTTCTTAGTTGCACACCAAGCTTAAAGCTAGCCTGGGCTACATAAGACTATCTCCAAAGATAAATAAAATAAATTTTTAAAATATATTGGTCAGGTGTGGTGGTACACACAGTCCCTGCACTCAGTGAAAGCAAAAGAATTGCTATGAGTCAGAGGCCTGCCTGGGCTACATAGTGAGATAAGCTGGGCATGACAGTGCATACTTATAATCCCAGCACTTGGGAAGCTGAGTCAGGATTGCCATGAATTTTAGTCAGCCTGTACTATAGAACCTAGACCCTGTCTCAGCGCTCCCTGTCCCACCACAACAAAAATGTATATTATTATTATTATTATTTGGAAAGGTGCTATTTGCTGATTCTGGAAAGTTCTTTTATGCATCTCAGTCAGCTGGCCACTGAAAGTCAAACCATCTTATCTAAAGATTTCTTTCCCTAACAGCAGAGATAGGTGTTTTAGTTTTTTAGCAGCAGAGATAGGTTTTTTATTTAGTTTTTTTTACTGATCCCTCTGCAATTTTCTTGCCTCGAAACTTACTTGCAGTATGGTGAGGTACATGAGATAATAACTGGTCTTCACTTCAATCTTTCTCCTATTGTTATTGAAAGTCTTTCTAAATAAATCAGCTCTGATTATTAAGTGTCTTCTTGGCTTCTATATTGACTGTCCCTGTTGGCTATGGCTCCTGGGTAGATGTCTTGTACCTGTTCTTTCCTAGGTCACGGGTGCCTGTGTGTCAAGGACTGTCAGTTTCCCAGGCCTCCTGCTTTCTCTTCCCTCCCCAGTTCCCATCTTCCTTTACAGCAGTAGTTGTGGGGTGAACACAAGGAGTGTAGTCTGCTTCACAAGATGTATAGTCAGAAGGCCCTGACAAATGTAAATAACTGCATGTAAACAAGTGAGCTTATTTCAAAAGGGGAGGGGGAGGTTGCAGGGATTGTATAACTGCTATTACTCTGTAGACTAGACTGGCCCGGAGCTCACAGAAGTATTCCTGCCTCTGCCTCCCCAGTGCTGGGTTAAAGGCATGCACCACCATGCTTGGCAAATAACATTTTTGATCCCTAGATGATCATCTCCAATTCTTAGCATAACCTCATGTACAAAGTCTCCTTTGCCACATCCATACCTTCTAGAGATTGAGATGAAGACTTTTCAGAAGGTGCCATTTTCCAGCTCAGCACAGTGGGTATTTTGGTTGTTTCTCACTATCAAAACCTGTCCTTTGGGGCCTCTTTCTGCATGTCTGAGTGTACATGAGGGAGTGTTTCTCTGGGGTAGATTTGAGACATCAAAGTGGCCATTGTAAATTTTAATGCATACTGCCAAGTCAATTTCCCAAGTGGCTGTACCAGTTTATATTCAAGCAGCAGTTTGCTTGGACCTCTCTTCCTGCACACTGTGCTGACTATTTTAGAGCTGAAGGGTTCACTTACATTTCTCGTATGCTTAAACTACTGACTCTAACTCTATAGATGGGTCCAGCAGGTGGAACTGGTACCTGGAAATGTGTGCCTATTAACCTCAGAAAGCCGGAGCTGTCTGTGGTACCTTCTACTTTTCTCATTTGCTTCAGAGCACTTCCTTTGTGCCTGCTCTCATTCACCTCCTGGCATATATTAATTTTGGTCAGTAATCCAGATAATAGAAACTATGTTCACATGTAAGCAAGACAAAAGGAACTTTGTAGTCTGTGATGAGGTAGGGATGTTAAAGGGGTTCAGTAGAACCAGAGCGATACTTACCAGGAAGGGCTGTTCAAAGAATTTGGTCTCGGATTCCATTAAAAGGTTTCATCTTATGTTCTGGTGCTCAATGCCAAGCCTGATGATCTGAGTTAGATTTCCAGGACCCACCTGTGGGAGGAGAGAAATGACTCCCTCTAACGGCCCTCTAACCTCTGTCCACATGCACACTGTAGCAACTGTATACCCTATCCCACTCCTAATAAATAAGCTAATAAAATTTCTTAAAAGTTTTCTTTTAAAACGCTAATGTGTTAGTCTGCATTCTTTGGAATGTTAAGGATACTGGTCTTAAGTAGGTTGTATTTGTGATGTGTACCCTTTGGCCCTAAAGAATTAATATGTGCAGCACCCACATGGCAGCTAACAACTGTCTGTAGTTCCAGTTCCAGGCAAACACCAAGGCAAATAAATAAAGTTTAAAAAAAAAAATGTCTTTAGAATTAATATGTGGATATTGTAGAAACAGGAAATATGGGAGAGTATGAGTAGACAATATGTAGCCTGGAATCACACCAATTAGAGAAAAATTAGGTTTATTTTTACTGTTATTTTCTTCTTCAACTAATTTTTATGTATAAAATTAGGGATTATATGCTACCTGCAATTCTGTATTTAAAATATTGTCTGTTTGTTTTGGGGGCATGGTCTTAATGTGTAGTCCTGGCTGACCTGGAACTCACTCTAAATAGACCAGGTTAACCTTAAACTTACAGAGATCTGCCAGTCCTTTCTTCTCCAGTGCTGGGATTAAAAGAGTATAGCACCAGGACAGGTTCTTCTGTATTCTTTTTTTTTTTTTTTTTTTAAAGATTTATTTATTTATTATGCATACAGTTTTTTACAGAAGAGGTCACCAGACCTCATCATAGATGGTTGTGAGCCACCATGTGGTTTTGCTGGGAATTGAACTCAGGTCCTCTGGAAAAACAGTCAGTGCTCTTAACCTCTGAGCCATCTCTCCAGCCCTCTTCTGTATTCTTTACTAATGCATTGTATATATTTTGTTGAAACAGATTTAAAACGCAACTTTCATGGTTGCATGGTAATTTATGAATGTACTATAATTGCCACATTACTGACATCTTTTCAAAGCTGCTATTTTAAAACACAAATTTATAGTAAGTTAAATGATTTAAAATTTTTTGTTGGGGGCTGTAGAGATAGATGGCACAGTGGTTAAGAGCACTGATTGCTCCTCCAGAGGTCCTGAGTTCAATTCCCAGCACCCACATCGTGGCTCGCAAACATCTATAGTGGGATCTGAAGCCCTCTTCTGGCATAAAGTTGTTCATGCAGACAAAGCACTCATATACAGCAAATAAATAAATCTTTAAAATTTTTTTTTTCTTGCTGGGTGGCAGCGGTGCATACCTTTAATCCTAGCTCTGGGAAAATAGAGGCAGGCAGATCTCTGTGAGCCTGAGTCCAGCCTTGTCTACAGATGGAGTTCCAGGACAGCCAGAGCTGTTACACAGACAAACTCTGTTTTGAAAAACCAAAAAGAAAAAAAAAATTGTTGGTTGGTCAGTGGTGGCATACACCTTAATACCAGCACTAAGATGCAGAGGCAGGCATATTTTTATGAGTTCATGTACAACCTGGTCTTCAGAGGCAGTCCAGGACAGACAAGGCTACACAGAGAAGCTATGTCTTGAAAAGCCAAAAGAAATAAGACAAATAAATATAAAAATTGTTGTTACTGTGTGTGTTATATGGTATATATATATATGTATATATATATATATATGTGTGTGTGAGATACAGGCATGTAATACATGTGTGGATGTGTGGAGGTTGTAGGACAACTTTTCCAGGGTTGGTTTTCTTCCATCTTGATTGTGTTCTGGGGATCAAACTCAGGTTGTCAGGCTTTTGTGCAAGTGCTTTTACCCACCCACTGAACTGTCTTTTGAGGGTCTTACTATGTAGCTCTGGCTGGCTTAGAATTCACTCTGTAGACCAGATTGGCCTGGAACTCATAAGGTCCATCTACTTCTACCTTCCAATTGCTGAGATTAAATTACTTTTTATTTTAAAATTTTCTGGTCATTGGTGTTTTGCCTCTCTGTATGAGAGTATTAGAAGCCCTGGAACTGAAGTCATAGACAGGTGTGAACTGCTGTGTGGGTGCTGGGACCTGAACCCCTATCCTCTAGTAGAACTGCTAGTGCCCGTTACCACTGAGCTATCTCTCCAGCTCTGAGATTAAATGATTTGTTTGTTTGTTTGTTTTTTCTTTTTCTTTTTTTTTTTTAAACTTTATTTATTTGCCTTGGTGTTTGCCTGGAACTGGAACTACAGACAGTTGTTAGCTGCCATGTGGGTGCTGGGAATCGAACCCGGGTCCTCTGGAAGAGCAGACGGTGCTCTTAACCGCTGAGCCATCTCTCCAGCCCCTTGTTTTTTATTTTTCAAGACAGGGTTTCTCTGTGTAGCTTTGGAGCCTGTCCTGGAACTCACTCAGTAGACAAGGTTAGCCTCAGCTTTCTGAGTGCTGAAATGAAAAGCTATGAGCCACGAGATTAAAGTTTTTTTTTTTTTTAAACATTTTTTTTTTTTAAACTTTATTTATTTATTTGCCTTGGTGTTTGCCTGGAACTGGAACTACAGACAGTTGTTAGCTGCCATGTGGGTGCTGGGAATCGAACCCGGGTCCTCTGGAAGAGCAGACGGTGCTCTTAACCGCTGAGCCATCTCTCCAGCCCCCGAGATTAAAGTTTTACTATTTATCTGTCTGAATTACAAGTTTGTTGTGATTGTTAAAGGTATGTTTCTACAAAGTATTACTATTAAACAGTGTTAGGTCTCAAATACTGGACAAATGAAAGGCTGAGGTATCTCTTTAACATATCAAAGAGGCCTTTTCCTCAGGGATTTTTAATTTGAATAGAATTCAGGGTTCTGTGAATGTGAACTTGGGTGAGAGTTTCACATACTCTGAGCTGAAACTCAGTATTTTCTTCATGAATGAAATGGACAAAGCAGGAGCTGTGACTTTGTAACTAGTAGAAATCATAGGTACTGGGGCTGGAGAGAAGGCTCAGAGGTTAAGAACACTGACTCTTCTAGAGGTCCTGAGTTCAATTCCCAGCAACCACATGGTGGCTCACAACCATCTATAATGACATCTGGTGTCTTCTTCTGTATACTGTATACACAAATAAATCTTAAAAAAAAAAAAAAAAAGAAATCATAGGTACTGTCATACTCATGGCTTCCTATAAGCTGACTTGTAATGCTGTTTGTGCTTGCTGTTGCTTAGGAAGGTTGTGGTCCTGCCTAGAGCTTGTTAATGTGCTGATCAGTACAAGGCCTATGTGATAACACCAACATGGGAAACTTGTTTCTTTGGCTATTTCTGGTAACTATATTTCACTATAATAGGGTTTCTGTATTTTGCCTTGCCCCCGCCCCTCCCCAGTGTTGAACTGTGCATGCCAGGCAAGGTCTCTAAATTGAAAGGTATCCCTAGTCCTTAGTCCTTGTAATTAATTTTTGACTCATTCAAAATTGTTACCTGGGAAAGGCCCATAGGCATCTTAACTGGAAATGAGTAAGCAGACTCTTTCTTCCTGTGTCTCCTTGTTTTAGTTCAAGTTTGTGAAGAACTCGTGGTGTACGATTGTTTGATGTACAAATGACCACACATATCTGGAAACCTCTATCTATATAGTTTCTGTGGTAGTAAATGTTACCTTTCTGTAAACTTTCTGTGACTTGTTGATGTTGAGCAGGGATGGTTTTCTTGGATGATCTGTCTAACTTCCATTTGCAAAACATTAGCAAGGTAGCTGTTTTTGTCTGTTTTGTCCCTTTGAATCAGGGTATGAGATGTAGTCTCAGTTTTCAGGCACTGCAGGTATGTCTCGCCCAACCCCTGCTAACAAAGCTATTTTTGTTTTGTTTTTCGAGACAGAGTTTTCTTTGTGTAGCTTTGGTTGTCCTGGAGCTCACTCTGTAGACCAGGCTGGTCTGGAACTCAGAAGTCTGACTGTCTCTGCCTCCTGAGTGCTGGAATTAAAGGTATGCACCACCACTGCATGGTGCTATATGTTTTGTTTTGTTTTTAAAGATTTATTATTATGCATACAGTTTTACAGAAGAGGGTACCAGATGTCATCATAGATGGTTGTGAGCCACCATGTGGTTGCTGGAAACTGAACTCAGGACCTCTGGAAGAACAGTCAGTGTTCTTAACCTCTGACCCATCTCTCCAGCCCCTGTTTTTTTTTTTTTTTTTTTAAGATTTATTTTTATTTTATGTTTAAGGTTGCTTTGTCTACATGTATGTTTGTGCATTACCTGTGTGCCTGGTGTCCTTGGAGGCCAGAGGAGGGAGGCAGAATTTCTGGTGCTAGAGAGATGGATATGAGCAGCCATGTGGTTGCTGGGATTCTAATTCTGGTCTTTTGTGAGAGATCTAGTTTTTGACTGCTGAGACATCTATCTGGCCCACAAAGCAATTTTTGGTTTTTTAAAATTTGTTTTGGTTTTTTGATTTTCAATTTTCAAGACAGGATTTCACCACAGGAAACATTATTTTTTTTTTTTTTTTAAAGATAGGGGCTGGAGAGATGGCTCAGTGGTTAGGACCACTGGCTGTTCTTCTGGAGGACCTGACTTTGATTCCCAGCATCCACATGGCAGCTGACAGCTGTCTGTAATTCCAGGATCTGACACCCTTACACAGTTATACATGGAGGCAAAATACCAATCCATATAAAATAAAAATAAATATTAAAAAAAGATAAAACAGTGAATAGTAATTATAATAATAATAGTAGCATCTCCTCCACCCTTGCCTCTGCCTCTTTGGTTTTCTGAGACAAAGTCTTTTCAGGTCAGATTGGCCTCTTACTAGGTAACAGGCGATCTTCAGCTCCTGAACTGTTTGCCTCCACTTCCCAAGCATTTGGGTTGCAGACCTGAGCCACAATGCCTAGTCCTCTGTTGGAGTCTTGAACTTCTAAAGAAGAACCTTTCCAACAGTGTCCTATGGTTGCCATGTAGGAGAAGTGCTTTTAAGATGAGTACCATTCACTTTCACCTATCTAGAATACAATTGTTCAGTTGTTCTTTCTTCATCCTTTAAAGTGTGCTTTTATATTTGTCGAAGTTCTTTACTCAGACATCTTCCAAAATTGTGCAGTCCTATTGTCACTGCTGTCCATAGGCAGCTGGTGAGCATTTGAAATTTGGTTAGTCAGTGTCCGTCCATGTTGTACCCCACCCCTCACCAAACTGTATTCTCTGTTGTGAACTGAAGTCCAATATTATTTAGCACCTTAATGTACAGTTAGTTCGTTTGATACATGGTATTATTGTGTGGCCCTGGCTGTCCTGGAATTCCCTAGGTAGTTCAGGCTAGCCTTAAACTTGTGCTAATCCTTCTGCCTTGGCATTGCTAGTGTTGGAATTACAGGTGTGCACCACTATGCCCAGCCTAAGTCTTTCTGTTGGGTGCCCACACCTCCTCCTTCCTGCTTCTGGAGCTAAGTGATAAGTAGGTATCTGGTGTAGCACTGGCATCTTCATGCACAGCACAGCAAATGTTCTGCGTCTCACTCCCCTACCCCTCCTCCCACAGGGTTTTTTTGTGTAGCCCTGGCTGACTGGAGCTCACTTTGTAGACCAGGCTGGCCTCAAACTCACAGAAATCCTCCTGCTTCTGCCTTTCAAGTGCTAGAAGTAAAGGTGTGTAGTACTATTGCCTGATTCAAATTTTCTGTTGTATGCTTTGAGCATTATTTGGATTATATATTTTTTTCTCCCCTTGGTAGTTTCCAGGGCCTTGTTCATTCTAGGTAGACATACCACCGAGCTGCTCTCCCAGCCCTCTGTCATTTTTGGAGTGCACACCATGAGCTGCACAGACTATCATTCCTAGGCATTTAAAGGATGATGATGAGGTACTTAGTGACAACCTGGAACTTCAGACTGAAGGAATCTTCAGGGGTTTTGTTTAGACATGTAAGGAGCTAGATATAAATAACAACAACATATTTAGATGACTTTTAGCCCAGCACTGCCACTTTTAGACCAGAATTTTTACTCCTTGGAGCTGGGCATGTAACTCATTTAGTAAATGCTTGTCTAGCATGTATGCGAGTCTAGGTTACATCACCAGCATCACATCAAATTGGATATGTTGAAAATGTTATACCTGTAATTTAAGTACTTGGGAGGTGGAAACAGGAGGCTAAGACATTAAAAACCATTCTTGGTGCCAGGTGGTGGTGGTGGCACAGGCCCTTAATCCCAGCACTCAAGAGGCAGAAGCAGATGGATTTCTGAGTTCAAGGCCAGCCTGGTCTACTGAGCAAGTTCTAGGACAGCCAGGGCTACACAGAAAAACTCTGTCTCAAAAAAACAAAACAAAACAAAACAAAAAACCAACAAAAAAATCATCCTTGGCTACAAAGTAAGTTTGAGGCCAGCCTGGGCTACATGACACATCATCTCAAAAACAAAGACAAAACTAAATCTTTCATTTCTTGTTTATGAAATATTCTCCTATGAAGGTATATGATAGTTATAAATGAAATAAATGCGACAGTTTACCCAGAATAGCAACTAGCACATGACATTTAATAATAATAACAACACCATATGTGAAATGTAAGCTTTGATATTGAAACACCCATTATAATTCAAATGCTGGATTCTTTAATTGACATTTTTAAAAATATGTTTTATTATTATTTTATGTAAATGGTGTTTTGCCTACGTGTATAACTGTGTAAGGGTGTCAGATCTTGGAATTACAGAAAGTTGTTAGCTGCCATGTGGATGCTGGGAATCGAACTCAGGTCCTCTGTGATTTTTCCCTACCTTCCAAGTACAGGGAGTACAGATGTGTACCACAATTGCCCCATTTTGTGTGGTGCAAGGGATCAAACCCAGTGCTCCATGCATGCTAGGCAAGTACTCTATCAACTGAACCACCTCACGGCACCCTTTTTTGTTTACTAAAGTATGAAATCTGCTCTATCCAGCCACTAGCAATGGTATATAGACAGATCTAGTGTTTTCTAAAATGGTTTTTGGCATATTTGCTTACGTAGTCCTCTTTCCTAAAGCACTTATTTGGTTTTTCACTATTAAAAGATTATTATTATTTTTTTTTTTTAAACACTTTTATTTATTTGCCTTGGTGTTTGCCTGGAACTGGAACTACAGACAGTTGTTAGCTGCCATGTGGGTGCTGGGAATTGAACCCGGGTCCTCTGGAAGAGCAGCCGGTGCTCTTAACCACTGAGCCATCTCTCCAGCCCCCTATTAAAAGATTATTTAAATTGCTTAGCTAGAAAGCTCTCCATGTTGTGAGTCATGTTATAGAGACAGCAAGAGGAAGCCAGCTGTGCCCTTTTCCTTATCTGTGTCCTGGCAGGCAGCAGACAGAACCTTACTCTGCCCTGTGTATTTGGAGAGCCTGATAGTGTCCAGCCACACTTCTGACTGGGTAGCTAACTCTGGAGCCCACTCCTTTTCCTACACCTGGAGCTGCTTCTTGCTTAAGGAAACAGGAATTTGGATTCTCTTGGAAACTGAAGGGCAGCAAGGGCTGGCCATCCAATGAACCTACATAGACAAACAGGTGCCTGTTTCAGGTTTACTATCAGATCCATTCCCTTACCTGCAAGACTAACCTTTCCCTTTACTCTGCCTTGAGAGTTAATTACACAAATGAAAAGATGCTAGTGTTATTTACATCCTTTTGTAGAACTCCTGTTCTAAAGTTGGGCATGGTGGTGCCGTATAACTGTAATGAAAGTTAGAAGTTCAAACTAGAGACTAGCCTGGCTTATATGAGATCTAATGTCAAATAAAAAGCAAATTCTTTTTTTAAGTATAAATTTTATTTTTCCAAGGTGTTTTTTCCTTCTGTCTTTTTGAAGCCCCCTCTTTACGTGGGCTTTGGAGTTGGAGGTCATGGTGCAGCACCAACAGCTCTAAATGGTGGTGGGGTTTTCAGTCCTTCTGGGCTTCACAAGATCCATTCTTGACACCTTGCTATGAACAGCACAGCTTACAAAGTGATGAAGCTTGACATAGAGTTTGGGAAGCACATAAGCAATGACGACACTTGCTTTGGATATGTCCCTAACAGCAGTGGCCTCTACAATGTTCTGAATGATGAACTATTAGACTGCCTAGACACAAGAGAGCACAACAGCTTTGCTGTAAGATACAGCAAAGCCAAGGGAGGAACTATATGAAATAACACTTTTCCTTACTGTATTTATTTTATTATTATTATTATTATTATTATTATTATTATTATTAGTGTGTGTGTGTGTGTGTGTGTGTGTGTGTGTGTGTGTACTCATTCTATGTCATGTTTACGGAGGTCAGAAGACAACTTCCAGGACTCAGTTCTCTCTTCCTGCCTTGTAGGTCCAGGGGATAAGACTCAGATCATCAGGCCTGGCAGTGAGTACCTTTACCTGCTGAGCCATCTCATTGTCCCTGAAATTTTTTTTGTAATAACCCACTATTTCTGTAGAAATTCTTATTGTCTTCATTTTTAGGCACATTATAAGGATATCATGTTTATTTTAGGTCATGTAGTTGTGATGTTCATCTATGTAACCAGGCTGGCCTTGAATTTAGAGATCTGTCTGCCTTTTCCAAGTGCTGAGGTTAAAGGATGTGCCACCCCACTCCTGGCTAAGACTTTACATTTTAAGAAGATATTTTGTACAAAAATAAAAAGTATTATATTCTTACTATCAGTAACCTTTCCAAAAATATAATGTTTTAGAAATATAAAATTATTCAAAGTATTCCCAACCTTCTTTGGAATTAAGTAGAAAGCAACATATTCACTGTTCTCCTTTGCCATCATCTCTTGCCAGAAATAACATTCTCCCACACCTGCTTACCTGGTTTCGGGCCACAACATCCAGGATCTGTTTCTAGGAAAAAGTTGAAATGAAGAACATCGTATTTCCTGCTGACCACCATATTTGTACCATCATACTGACACTCTGGGCCAATTTCTTTTGCCATCTGTTCTCAGCATGAATAAGTTGAGACTCATACATCAACAAACAAAGCAAAGCTGTGTGTTTTTCTCCAACTTTGTTTTCTGTTTTGCCAGTTAGAGTACTAGAGAGTGACTTGATGTCATAAGTAGGACTTTAACATTATTTTTGAAGTGTTTCTCTGTGTGTAATGTATAAAGAAACAAATTTTATTTTGTATCACAGCATACTTTATTTGGCAGGTGTCATAGTCTAGTGATTTTCCTATGATAACGTCCTTTTGTAGAATATTAGTTAAAATGTGTCACATTTGTTTATGCTGTGGAATATTTGTTTAATGGAGCAAAGATGTTGCATTCTTTTATGTTGTATTTATTTAGCTCTGTAAAGCTGTGTTACTTTGCCTGTCTAAAGCACCTGATTGGTCTAATAAAGAGCTGAATGTCTGATAGCAGGTCAGGAGAAAGAATAGATGGGGCAGGCAGGCAGGCAGAGAGAATAAATAGGAGAAATCTGGGAAAAAGAGATCTAGGAGAGGGAGGAGGAGGACTCTAGGCGCCAGCCACCCAGCTACCCAACAAACCTTGGAATAAGAAGAAAAGAAAAGTATATAGGATAAAGATAAAAGCCCAGAGGCAAATGGTAGATGGAATAATTTAAGAAAAGCTGGCTAGAAACAAGCCAACCTAAGGGCAGACATTTACAAGAGAGAATAAACCTCTGTGTGATTTATCTGGGAGCTGGGTAGCCAGCCCCACCCCACTAAAGAGTAAAGACAACCAACATTCTTTCCATTATTACTCAGAGGTAATCTGTGCTTATTGTATGCATGAAAAATGGAGAATAAAAGGCAGCCATAATCTTTCTACTGTTGGAAATTTTAATATTGCTTTTTTTTCCTGTTATATACACACATAGTATATAAACATACACATGTTTATATAAACATACGTGCACATTTTTGATAGAAATAGGATTTTGCTCTTCCTAGTGTTCTACTGAGTCTAGGTTTTTGGCCTGCAGTGCTGTTGGACATATCAGGTGCCTCACATAGGCTAGACCAAGGACATATTAAAGTCTGCTTGGTAAGATGTGTTTCTCTGAGCCAGAAAATTGGTCAGTACTGAGACAAGTGATGGTGGCACACACCTTTGATCCCAGCACTTGGGAGATAGAGGCAGGTGGGTTTCTATGACTTTGAGGCTAGCCCGCTCTACAGAGTGAGTTACAGTATAGCCCAGGCTACATAAGAAACCCTGTCTCAAAACAACACCAAAACAAAAACCAACCAAACAAACAAAAACAGCCAGTGCTTTATTCTGCCTCTATACTTGTACAAATAGAGATGTTGGGGTCACCCCAGTGGAGTGCAGGGCTTCCTAATATGGATCTCTTTATAGAACAGCTCTTGAGTTAAACAAGTTTGTTCCAGTCATCTTTTCTGTGCTATAGTGATTTAACTAAATACAAAATTTATTGCTTTTAAAGATTTACTTACTTTTTGTTCATTTTTGTTTTTGTTTTTCAAGACAAGGTTTCTCTGTGTAGCCCTAGCTGTCCTGGACCTCGCTCTTAGACCAACCTGGCCTCAAACTCACAGAGATCCTCCTGCAGTTAGAATGCTTGGTCTTTAAAATGTTCAACTTTTATACAAGTTCGCCACATCTCAGCTTTTTAACATGGCCTGTTAATAAAAGAGCTGTTTCTGGGGGAGGAGCTCAAACACAGCATTCTACACATTGTCCTATCACATGTCACTCATATAAATGGCATGTGTTTTATAGGTTCATCTGGCAAGCAGTTGGCTCGAGAGCAAACACAGCTTGGGACAGCATACATCCTTATGTTGTAAGTCAGCAGCTCTCACCACCTGCCATGGACTCTGCTCTGAACATCACTGCTTAGGGACCAGAGAGAAGTCCTTCTCCTTACTTCACTGCAGTGTAAGGAAGCCTGGGAAGCACAGGTCCACACTCAGTCTAGTGTGTCCTCAATGAGTATGGAAATATAGACTAGTTCCTGAAGTTACGTACCTTTTTCTCTACCCCAGACTCTTGGTTTTCTTTATTTTTTAATATTTATTTACATATTTACGTATGTGTTTATTTTTGAGAGATGGTTTCTTTACATAGCCTCAGTCATCCTAGATCTCACTATGTAGCTCAGACTGGTCTCAAACTCACAAAGATCCATTTGCCTCTCTGCCTTAAAATTCATTTTTTACCCTTGAGTCCTGCAGGGCCTTGCTATATAATCCAAGTTGTCCTGAATCTCTTGATTCTGCCTCAGCCTCTTGAGTGTTGGGATCACAAGCATACACTACTATGGCAAGCTCAGAAATATATATTTTCTACAATTTATGTATTTATGGAAAAAGAAGCAATATGAAGAGTTATAATACACACACATATATACATATACATACATACATATATATATATGCATAATTGTTTGTAATCCTGGATATCCTGGAACTCAGAGATCTGCCTGCCTCTGCCCTACAAGTGATAAGATTAAAGGTGTGTACTACCAAGAAGGTTTTTTTTTTTTTTTGTTTAAACAGAAGTAAGCTTTTATTTCTCAAATTTCTCAAATTAAGCTGGCTGAGTTGGCTGCTTTGAGGGGGGTTAGTCAAAGAGACCAAATCCCACGTCCTCATCTGATTCCTTCAACTCTTCCTTGGCTTCAGCCTTGGCTGGGGCTGCAGCTGCAGCAGGAACAGCAGTTTATGGCAGTGGCCACGGGGGCAGCAGCCACAAAAACAGATGGATCAGCCAAGAAGGCCTTGACCTTTTCAGCAAGTGGGAAGGTGTAATCAGTCTCCATAGACAAAGCCAGAACCCGCTTGTAACCACTGATGATAGAGTGTGGCACTGAGGCAATAGTCAGGTAACCAGCCTGCAGACAAACACTGGCAACATTTCTAACACCCTCTAGGAAGCGAGGGTGCAGAGTCTACTCTGTGATGTCAAGCACTTCAGGGTTGTATAACACCTGCTGGATGATCAGCCCAAAGGAGAAGGGAGAGATGTTCAGCATGTTCAGCAGTGTGACTTCACTGGCATCAACCTTGTTTCCAGTTTTTATCAGCTGCACATCACTCAGAATCTTAGTGGTACCTCTGGAGATTTTAGTGTTACCTCTGGAGATTTTAGTGGTGATGCCTAAAGCCTGAAAGAAAAAGGTCTTCTCGGGCCCCATACCAGTGTTCTGGGCTGGCACAGTGACCTCACATGGGGCAATGGCACTAGCACGGGCAGCAGCAGGCATCTTAATGGCCAGCAGCATGTCCCTAATCTCAGTGAGGTCCTCCTTAGTGAACACAAAGCCCACATTCCCCCGGATATGAGGCAACAGCTTCTCCAGAGCTGGGTTGTTTTCCAGGTGCCCCCTGATGGCCTTCCTCATCATGGTGTTTTTGCCCATCAGCACCACAGCCTTTCCTCGCAGGGACATGTGGATCTGCTGCATCTGCTTGGAGCCCACATTGTCTGCTCCCACAATGAAACATTTTGGGAAATCATTCAAAAGTTGGATGATCTTTTTATTTATTTATTTATTTATTTAAAAACTTTATTTATTTACTTATTTATTTGCCTTGGTGTTTGCCTGGAACTGGAACTACAGACAGTTGCTAGCTGCCATGTGGGTACTGGGAATCGAACCCGGGTCCTCTGGAAGAGCAGAAGGTGCTCTTAACCACTGAGCCATCTCTCCAGCCCCCATGTTGGATGATCTTAAGGAAGTAGTTGGACTTCCAGATCACCCTGTCTTCCCTAGACATCACAGCAGTGCGCCAGGGATTGCCACACAGGGTTTAAAGACGATGTCACTCTAATGAGGACGCCTGGCAAGAGTACCAAGAAGTTTTTAGGGCTGCATACATAAAGGTAAATGAATCTGGAATGTCATCATCCAGGACCTTATAATCTTTCCAAATCCCTCTGGTACCTAACAGTTATCTCTACATCTTATATGTAAATGCAGCATGTGGTTAGTATGTCTCCTCTGTGAGCATCTGAGGAGTAAAAAGTTTCACTGAGGTGTTCTGTATCTCTGACGGGAAGCTGTCTTATCACACTTCATGTACGATGGCAGCAGCTGGCCTTCTTGCATGCACTCTTTCAGGTGGTCAATACAGATCAGAGTTCCTAGCCTTAGCACTGTTAACATTTGGGTCAGATCATTCTTAATTGCAGGGCTGGCCTGTACGTTGTAGGATGTTTACCAAGTTGATGGTCTCTATCTGTTAGGTGCTAGTAGCACCTCTGTCCTTGTAATAACCAAAACTGGCTTCCTCTAGGCCTGGCCAGCTGTCGTCTCCCTTACTACCCCTTTCTTCTTCCAGACAGCAGGTGGGTGGCCACGGCCTTCTAGAGGCAGAGAGAGCAAACAATACCCCAAGACTGGCTTGTGCATCAGCTCTTTATACCTTATGCTGGACATATTCTCATTATATGGGGTTCAGCTATGTCTGTAGGGAACCTTGAAGTCTTCTTAGTAATGAACTCCGGCGACCACATTCTACTTTCCAGGCTGGGATAATAGCTAGTTCAGATTGCAGTGTTTTTATTGTTATCATATACTACAAAGAATGTGTATGTGGCACATACACAAACATATACACCGCTATACACACGTTATATGTGCATGGTATTGTGTGTGTTTGGATTTCCTTTTGAAGAAAAAATTACTTATTTTTTTTAACTTTTTTATTATTATTTTATGTGTATTGGCATTTTGCCTGCATGAGGGTGCTAGATCTTGAAGTTACAGACAGTTGCTAGCTGCCATGTGGGTGCTGGGAATTGAACCTGGGTCCTCTAGATGAGCAGTCAGTGCTCTTAACTGCTGAGCCATCTCTCCAGCCCCAAAATCAGTTATTTTTCTGTGGTTCCCATTCTACATTTAAAGAAGTAGATCCAAGCATGGTAGTGCATGCCTTTAATCCCAACATTTGGGAGGCAGAGGCAGACAGATCTCTAATTTTGAGGCCAGCATGGTCTACAGAGTGAGTTCCAGGTCAGCCAGAGCTAAAAACTGAGACCTTGTCTTAAAACAACAAAGATGTAGATCCTCACCAGTGCTTTCTACAGTCCAGCCTTCTCTCTTCTTCAGAAACACTGACTTAAATTTTCTGTTTCTTTTTTTTCTTTACTGTTTTGTCATGTATGCACAAACCCCTAAGTAACAGAGAGCTGAATTTTGTGTGTTTCTGAGGTTTCTTTATATAAATAAATAGTCTACTATATGACTTTTGGGGCTGTTTTTGCCTTCATGTATTATGATTTGTGTCATGTTGTATGCTTATGTTATTTTCACTGCTGCATGTCTCTGCATGACTTAGGACAGTAGTATGTCTGATATTTTCAACAATGGAACTGTGATTGCCCTTGTACATGGTATCTAATTCCATGCACAAGCATTTCTTTGGGAAATTACTTAGGAGTAGACTATGGACTTGAAGGCTAGCAGAGTATTGATTGCTGAACAGTGACTTCTCAAGATAAAGGTCCAGCTCTGGGGCACAGGCCTGTAATCCCTACTACTTGATACTTGAGAGGGAGAGGCAGGGGGAGTGCAAATGCAAGGGTTGTAGGGTAGGCTCAAGTCCAGCTTAGATAACTTGGTGAAATCCCCAACTCCTGCCTTTCCTATTGTTACTGAAAATCATCTAAGGTATTTCAAGTTGGTTTTGAACTTTCTGTATAGTGAGGGCTGGCCTTAAACTTATAACTCTCCTGTCTCTATCTCCCAAGTACAAGATCTATATATATGTCCCATCATGCCTGGCTCTGAGGCCCTGTCTCAAAATAAAAATGTATATAAAAAGGGCTAGGGGATACAGTTTAGTGGTAGATGGCTTACCTGATGTGTGAGGTCAGGTTCTGCCCCACATTCCTGAGTCCTGGGGGAAAGATCCTAATCCTTGGAACCTGTAGCTGTTTTTTGTTGCTGTTGTTGTTGTTATTGTTTTGTTTTAAAGAAGGAAAAGGGATCTTTCCAGCTTCAGGGGGCTCTAAATGCAGGCAGACACTTACAAGAGAGGCAGAGGGAGATGACCTATCAGAAGTGAAACAGAGATTGAAGAAGTGATGCTACCAGCCCTGTGGTGCTAGTTGCTAACAGAAGCTGAAAGAGCTCTATTGGGACACCATAGATTTTAGCCCCAGCATAGTGAACTTGGACTCTAGAATTATATACCACCTGTTGTCTTAAACCATATTTGTGGTGACTTGTTACAACACCTACATGGAATCAATAAGGTGCATTTTCTTCCCTTTTAAAATTTTTGTTGGGGCTGGAGAGATGGCTCAGCGGTTAAGAGCATCCTCTGCTCTTCCAGAGGACCCGGGTTCGATTCCCAGCACCCACATGGCAGCTAACAACTGTCTGTAGTTCCAGTTCCACGCAAACACCAGGGCAAATAAATAAAATAAAGTTTAAAAAAATTTTTTGTTAACAGGGTCTTAATAAGTAACTTTGACTGTCCTGGAACTTGCTATGTAGAACATACTGACCTTGAACTCTCAGGGATCCACTTGCCTTCTGCTTCCTATGTGCTACAGCTTTTTGTTTGTTTTTGCTTTTATTTTTTGAGACAGGGTTTCTCTGTGTAGCCCTGGCTCTGCTGGAACTCTCTCTGTAGACCAGACCGGCCTCTCAGACTCACAGGGATTTGCCTCCTTCTGCCTTCTGAGTGCTGGAATTAAAGGTGTGAACAACACCGGCTGGCAATAGCTTTTATTTTATTTATTTATTTTTTTTGATTTATTTATTTATTATGCATACAGTTTTTTTTACAGAAGAGGGCGCCAGACCTCATCATAGATGGTTGTGAGCCACCATGTGGTTTTGCTGGGAATTGAACTCAGGACCTCTGGAAGAACAGTCAGTGCTCTTAACCTCTGAGCCATCTCTCCAGCCCCGGCAATAGCTTTTATATTTTTCAGTAGAATATTTTACTAAACGAATTCTGTGAAACTCACTATCCTTGTTGGTGTTGGGTTTTCAGATTATTTATTTATTTATTTAATGTACATTGGTGTTTTGCCTGTATACTTCTAATGAATGTGTCAGATCCTCTGGAAGTAGAATTACAGACAGTTGTAAACTGCCATGTGGGTACTAGGATTTGAACCAGGGTCCTCTGGAAGAGCAACCAGTGCTCTTAATCACTGAGCCATCTCTCCAATCCCAGGTGTTGGGTTTTTGGGGGGTGATGACTCACTATGTAGACCAAGCTGCTGTCCTGAAACATGTCACCATGCCCAGTTTAAAACTTACTTGATATGTTTTTGTCCATTGCAGTTATTGTCCTTATTGTTTTGGCAAAAATATTCTTTCTTCAAATGGGCTATTCTTCCTTTCCTTGGTGCTAAGGATAGAACACAGGGCTTTGATCTAGCCAAGTGTTCTGTCATTGAGCCATACTTTCACCCCTATAGACTTTTCCCCTCAAAATATAAAAATGACCAATACATCTGTGAAAAGATGTTCAACATCATTAGTGGCCAGAGAATATAGATCTAACCAAAGGGGAAGCCACTGTACATGAATAGCATGGGTCTGGTGAAAAGAGGTGGAGATAAATTGGGGTTAGCAACTGTATGGGGAAGTTGGAATCCTCATACATTGCAGTGCAGTGTGAGATGGTGCAGCCATCTTAGATGCCAGTTTAGTAGGTCCCCCAGATGGTGAGACAGTCAGCCCTAGGGTTATAACATGGTGAATGAGAGCATGTCTACACAACTGCATGTGGATCTTCATGACAGCATTCTTCATCAGCACTAACATGGCCATCTGCTGAAAGAGTAATGGACATGGGTCAGTACAGGATAAAGGAGTGAGAGCTGATGTGTTGCAACAGCATGAACACTGAAAACAGATGCTAAGGGCAACAGGCCAGCCACAAAACGCCATGCATGGTTTGATTCCATTTAGATGAAATGGCAGGAACAAATAACTCTCTAGAGATAGAAATTAAAATTGGCTTTTCCAGGGCTGGATCATTTGAAAAATGGGGGGTGATTATATTAAATACATTGTTTCTTGAGGGAGTTGATGAGATGTTCTAAAATGTGAATATACTAAAAGCCACTTGGGGGTAAAGGGATGGATTTTATGATATGTGAGTTATATTACAGTAAGTAATAAAGGTTGTGTTTTGTTTTGTTTTTAAAGACTACATAGAATTATCTAGGAAGCCTTCTTAAATACAGATTTCAGGGTCCTTGTTTAGACCTTTCAAGCTGATCTGAGAAACAGATCTTTCTGTACAATGGGCGTTTGTAAAGCAGATGCACACAAGGAATCCAGGGCATTCTGTGAATTATTAGCTAAGATTTTTATTGTATTGTGCACCTTGCTAGCTTATTGGTCCTGATTAAGGGCCAGTAGAGACACCTTCCTTTCCCACATGCTAGCCTTCCATTTTATGAAGGTGGCCTTCTCATCTCATTTCTTTTGCAGGCCATGCACACCTACTTCTCTAATCATTTCTTCTGAGATATTTTCCATATTAGCTGGGTCATCGTCTTCCACACATCCTCTGTAGTTTCTTAAAGGCATCTTAAAATGTGGTGCTTGAAACTAAACAAGATGGTCCACTGCAAAGTATAAATGGGTCATTACCAGCCTTGGTTCTACACTGAAATTCTGATGCATTTGAAGATGATAGTAGCTTTTTCTTTCCTTCCTTCTTTCCTTCCTTCCTTCCTTTTACTGAGGCGGAGGGATTGCTTTGAGATAGGGTCTCTCTAGTAGCTCTTGCACTCACTCTATAGCCAAACCTGACTTTGCTCTCTTGATCCTGCTGCCTCCCCCTCCCCAGTGTGTCTTGTGTGGCTGGGATCTTTAATGTGACTAAGCCCTTATTCATAGTAACCTCTGGGAAAAGTCAGGTTCTAGAGAAAGCAAAGCTGAATGATCAGGTAGCAAGTCAGGTTCATTCCAGTTTTGTCACCAGTTCAAGGCTAAGTTCATGAAGAAAGATGGAATTTAATTTCACAGGTACCAGTTATGTGAAGACCCTTTTGAAAAATAGGAGCTGTTGGAAGTGAGTTTGAATGAACATGTTTCTAAGACTGGGTAAAATTATGTAGCTTGAGAGTTGAATTAAGTGATCCACTCTTGATTTAGGCTTCACTACCAGAGATGGAATTCCACTTTTCCATTGACTATTCATTCACTTGGTTCACAGGTCTTTCTGGTCAACTTTGAACTTCTGAATACAGCCAGTTTGGCATGATTATCATCCACATAGCATCAACAATGGTAGAAAAATCTGCAAAATGGATTAAGAATTCAACTTTCCACTTAAAAACTGCATGAGGCCTTAAGTTTACCAACTGATAAAACAGCCCCGTGGATGGGTTCACTCAGCGAACTGAGTTGGTTACTGTGCCACAGTGGGGACACAGTGTAAAGTGATGAGACCTGTTTCCCTGGTGCTGCACTAAGCCTCAGTTGTGACCGTCATTTCTTTCCAGACTCTAAAATGTAATGTCCATTGATGGTTCATAGCACCCAGCATCTGTGGTGGGTTTTCTCATTTTACTTCCCACCCTTTGCCCCTGAGCAAGAGATAGTCAGCCCCATGCAGAGGACAGGAGGTGAACAGTTCCTATGGTGCTGGAGACAATTTGGTCAGGTGTCTTTTAAATTTGCCATACGCCAGTTTCTATCCCCATTTGCCTGACCTCCAATTATTTAAAAATGTCATTTTTTTTTTAAAAAAAAAACCAGTTCCAATCATGACATAAAAAAATTGTCTTTGCTATTTTTTTAAACAAGACTTTGTATGTGTCTGTGTACATACATGCATGTAGTTGCCCATGGAGGTCAGAGCTAGTCAGATTCCCTGGAATGGGAATTTTGGGCAACTGTGAGTCATCTGATGTGGATGCCAGATACCAAAAGCAGTAAGCACACTTTACTGCTGAGCCATCTCTCGCCCAGTTTGTCTGCTGGTTCTTATTTATTTAGTTTTGAGAAAGGGTCTCATGTAGCCTCTGTTGGCCATATTCTCATTGTGTAACTAAGAATCACCTTGAATTCCTTTCCTTCCTTCCTTCCTTTTGTACTTCAGTACTGGGATCATAGGTGTGTGTTACCATACCTGGAAATGTAATTTCCTTATTTTAACTGTTGGGTCTTAGTGAAAAATCAGGTTTAGCCTGCAAAGAATACTTTCCTCACTTCTATTAAACCTTCCAGGATGACTTAGTTTAAAGATACACATATAAAATAATAAAATAGCATTAAGGCTGTGAGTTACTTTGGAAGTCACTTCCTTAACTGAGGTGACTTAGTGGCCATTATGATTAAAGGCGAGGGAGCTTCCATTTTCTTTAAATAGATTTTTCTGTTTTAAAGAGAAAAATATTAATTTTCTAATGGCAGTTTGGTCAGGAGCAGTTACTGACTTTATATAAGGACTTAGACAAGTCATTCACTATTCATAAGTACAAGAATAGAGTGTCCCCAAAGCTGATTTACTGAAACCCAGAGATTGGACGTGTGCAGGAAATGGCTTTGGGCCATGACCATGACCTTCAAACTGGAGGATCTGAAGCTGACACTTGCTGCAGTAGAGATGCCATAATCTAATGGGCAACTTTGGATGCTGCTGAGTCAATAAACACAACTGCCATTAAAGTGGATAGATTATGTAATACTTGATTAATTATAACTCAGATTTTGTGATTTTTTTTTCACCTAGTATGACTCCTGGATATACAGCTCACGTGTGTACACTTTTACTTCCATACACTGATCATCCACTTAGGGTATCTGAAGTAACTAGAAAAAAATTCAATATAGGCATTTTCTGAATAGAAAGAAACAACTCAGTACCAGAAATCTCTGAAATACACTAATAAGCATGAAAGAATGTATAGTTAACTCCAAACTATAGATATAATACTTCATATAAGCAGTAACATTTAATAACAATATAAGATGAACATATAATTTTAATATAAGCAATAGATATAATAAAACTATACAATATGCTTCATATTTATCCAAAATTCTATTACAAGTACTCTAGTTGCATTGTTAGCACTGACTTGTTAACTAGGTGGTGGTGGCTCACAACTTTAATTCCAGCACTTAGGAGGCAGAAGCAGGTGGATTGCTGAGTTCAAGACCAGCCTGGTCTACAGAGAACTCCAGAACAACCAGGTCTACACAGAGAAACCTTGTCTCAGAAGGAGGAGGAGGGAGGAAGAAAAAAAGAGGGAGGAGGAAAGAGAGAAAGAGAGAGAATATGAGTTAAATGACTGAGTTGTTGTTTGGTCATGAGGTACACTCTGTTCTTGTTAGCTACCCTTATTTGTCTGTGCTGTGATAAACACTCATCCAGTTCTTAGGTGTTCAGTATTCACTATTATTTTCTTGCCAAAATGTATGGGTCTCAGGAGGTGTCCTCTAGTTTTTCAACTAAGAGCCAGCACTCTCAAGACAGGGAAGCAGAGGAGTTCAGGATGCAGAGCTCACAGCAGCATGCTAGAGCAGCTGGGCCTGGACCTGGGGAAAGTCAGATGGGAGAGGCATAGTAAAAAGCAAAGTTCCTGCATCCTGGATTTCTGTACCATGCTTTTATGAATGGAGAACTTCTTTACCCCTTTTCCTTCTTTGGGACCAGCCTTGAACATCCTGCTCCAGCCTCCTCTGAGTACTTGGGTTTTTGGCTAACACTGCTGATTATCTTGGGGACTTTTCATTAAATCTAACCTCTTTTTTTGTATGCATGCATGTATACATATGTATGTGTGTGTGTGTGTGTGTGTGTGTGTGTATGTATGTATTTGGTGCTGAGAGTTGTACAAACAGGTTAAGCATGTACTCTACTGGTGAGCCATCATCCTGAGTACTCTGTTCTGGAGTTTAAAAAGAGTATTACCAAAAAAGCCTCAAACAAAGGATATTTCCATCAGTGAAGAACTAACTTTGTGGGGCTGGAGAGATAGCTCAGCGGTTAAGAGCACTGACTGTTCTTCCAGAGGACCCGGGTTCGATTCCCAGCACCCACATGGCAGCTAACAACTGTCTATAGTTCCAGTTCCAGACAAACACCAAGGCAAATAAATAAAGTGTTTAAAAAAAAAAAAAAAAAAAAAAAAAAAGAACTAACTTTGTGGGTCATGTTTCCTGTTTGGTTGAAATGGAAATAATTTTTGCTATGGAATATTTTTACCTTTTAGAATTATTTTTTGATTTGTTTTTCTTTGTATCTGTGATATGTGTGTTGGGGACAGAGGTTGACATCAAGTGTCTCTTTGATTATTCTTTTTTTTTTTTTTTTTTTTTTTTTTTAAAAAAAAC